>JANHFL010004796.1:0-21573 GCA_032468155.1 Oxyrhabdium leporinum
GGAGAGGAGGGGAGAGAGATCCTATTCCAGAGTACAAGAACAGCAACAGGGAAGACATCCTTGATCCTACAGGATGAGTGTTTAATTGAGGGAACTTTAAGCACACCTATTCTGCCCAAATACCAGATGGGTATAAATGACTGGAGATAGTCCCTCAGATAACTCAGCCCTGTCATTAAGTGATCTAAATAAGTAAGGAACACACCTTTCATTCAGCAGGACTAAAAAGGCTTGAACCATGAAGATAGTTTTCCAAGGCTTGTGATGGAAAGCAGATTCTGCATTCTCTTCCTCCACAAAAGTAGAGAAATAACTTTCATTCTCTCCCTGAAACCCCCTCCCCCAAAGCATGTTACTTTTAAAAGTGAAGTCCTTATTAAAATTATACTTTTAATTCTTAAGTTTACAAGGATTTTCTTAATGTAAATCAGCGTTCATATTTTCCTAGCCAAAATAGAAAGTCCATGCAAGACAAGACTGTCCATGTGAAAAATGTAAGTTTAATTCTTTGATTGCCCTAGTTCTAGTTCAATTTCACAGGAAATTTATAGTCAAAAGAAATGGCACGGTAGTGAAGTATTTACCCAAAAGCATTTTTTTTAAAAAATGGTTTTATAATTGCCAGATACTTGAAATTGCAAATCTCTTGCTATGGCTGATACATCTCCAAAACAGTGAGATATACGGCATATTAAATTTAATAAAATTGGAGGTGACAACAGGATTAGGAGAAGCTGCCTGCAGCTCAGCAGTGCCTCTTGTATGAGAGAGAAGATGAGTGCTAAAGCCCTTCCAGAGCTGTTCTGTATAGACGGGCTCATTTCTCCCAGTGTATCTCCCCAATCAAGGAAGGCCCACGCTGGACAAACTGCTGGGTGGAGAGTGAGGTCCCCCTTCCAGATTTGTCTGCGGCTCGCAAATGGCCCATCAGCCCCTGAAGGGACGGACGCCATCTACAGGGAATCCGCAGCCAGGATTTCTTCGCGAGCCCCTCCCGTGGAACAGCTGCCTCGGCTCTCCCCGTGGGGCTTCCGAAGAGCCGTGCCTGTGGCCGTGTGCGGTGTCATGTTCTCGCTAGTGCGGGAGCTTTTGTGCGCTCGTCATTATTATACAGAAGTAACAGTAAATAAACATCCGTATAAGGGTTTACTATTCGCGCACTTGGTCTCTCTCTGTTCAAAACACGAAACGAATAGGGAAGAGACCTCGCCCCGAGAGGGAGAAGGGCTCAGCGCTCCGCATCTGCGGCCGATAAGCGGGCAGTCTGGAGAGTAGCGACGAGAGCACACCAGTCTCATCATCCGAGGGGGTCCCTTTTCTGCGGTCGATAGCCGAGTAAGAGACCCCTGACGCGAGCGAATTTCCCGAGCTTCAAGGAGCCACGCGCGCATATCGACAGATGCGTCCGAACGCGCCAGACGCCCGGCCGAAAGTTCTTCCACAGGAGACGCCCCGCCCTCTTTTCGGAAAGCTCTCAAACTCCTCTCGTCCCGACAAGCTCCCAACGCACGCGCCACTTCCCCGCTTCCTCCTCGCCTTTCAGTTCAGCATTCTCCGCCCCTTCCGGTGTCGTTTGCGTCAGATATTCGGCTCCTCCTCCTTCCTTAACTTATTCCGCGGAATTTTGTCTCCTCCCGAGTTAGAGGGCGCTGTTTTCTCCGCAGCGCCCGCTCTATCAGTCCCACACCAAGTCCCCTCTCTTAGCCTCGCCCCTCCAACGTAAGAGGCTACGTAGCTCTCCGAATCCCCGCGGGCTCTTCTGCCCCTCTACTCTTTCCCCGCCCCTCGGGGGAAGTCAGCTTCGTCGTCGTCTCGCGTCTTTCCGCGCGTCTTCCGCCTCTTTTTTTTTTCTCCCCCTCCCCGCCTGTTGGGTAGCTGCTGCTGCCGCCGCCGCATCCGGGTCCTGGCGCCGCTCGCTGTCACTATGGTCATGGCGGAGGGGACGGCTGTGCTAAGGCGGAACAGGCCGGGCACCAAGGCCCAGGTAAACCCGTCGTTCTCCCGCAAGGCCTCGGAACGCTTAGGGGCAGGAGCGTGGGGGACCGCGGCTGCGGCGAGGAGACGGGCCGGGTGTTGCCGCGGGACGGGGGGGGAGCAGCTGCTGGTGGCGGAGGCCTACTTGTAGGCGCCCTCTCCCCCGTCCACCCTCCCAGGAAGACGGCCGTCCTGCTCGCCGTGGACCAGGAGGGCAGGGGGGCCGCCGCTGGGAGAAAGAAAGGGCAAAAAGGGTACCTCCCCGCCATGGCAGCAGGGCCCGATGTGGGAACGGAAGGCGGGGCGAGAAAAGGTTAGTCAATGCGGCGTCCCCGCAGGTGTGTATGTGTGTGGGAGGGGAGGAAGGGCTGACAACTCACTCTCTCTCCGGGGTTAGAGACTACTCACTGGGCCCGAAGCCCTTGGGGGATGGCGCTGTAACGAACAAGAGGGCAAGGATTCGGGTGCTTATACTTCCTTCTCCCTCCCTGCATCAACCGTCAAAAAGCGATGTCCCGCCCGTGGAAAGAAAGCGGCGGCACCCTGGAATTAGAAACTAGACTAGCCTCTTCCAGAAGGTTGAAAAACCTGAGAGGAAAAGCCTTGGAAACAAGGTCAGGGTGCCTGGCGCCCCTCCTCCCCCGCCCCCGCCGAAGGGGGAGAGAGTAGAACACGGGGGTCTGCGGGGAAAACGGGCGGGGGATATTTGGAGAGGAGGAAGGTGTGGGGAGAAGGTCGGAGCGGTGACTATAAAGCAGGGAAAGTCTGCACAAAATAGGCTTGGAACCTGGGTGTGGATGAATGTTGCGGGGTGTGCTTCTGAAACAGTTTTCCTATCGTCCCATAGAAGAAATGGGTTGTATTGGAAATCGTTTGACCTTTCCTGTTCAGAATTAGTGCTTTTAGGATTGCTGAGGCTGGGAAGGGCTTATTTTTTGTCCGATGCCGATACCAACAACCTTTTCTTCAAAATAACTCAATGCTCTCATACCCAATTATTATTGTTATAAGTTGTTTGATTCTCCCTTTTTGGAAGGTGGTGTTCAAATGGCTGTTTTGGAAGGTTTAGAATTTTTATTGAAAACTTGAAAGGGGTTTAGGTGCAGTCTGTAGATTTACTTGATTTCCCTTGCTCCTCTCCTACCTTCTTCCAATGGCAGCTTGTTTACTGCAGATGTAATGAACGTGATTAATATTTGGAACTGTAGCTCTCACAAGCTGACTTTACTGTCTAGAACTGTTGGGAATGTAAATTCCAAACTCTCTCTGAAGGGCCTTAAAGTGTCCACTTCTGATAGAACATTTGTATATGTTCTAATTATGTGCAGGTAGTCCTAGACTTACAACAGTTTGTTTAGTAACCGAAGTTACAAGGCACTGAAAAAAGCTACTTATGACCATTTTTCACTCTTATGACTGTTGCAAAATCTCCACGACCACCTGATCAAAATTCAGATGCTTGTCAATTGACTCATTTATGACAGTTGCAGTGCCCCAGGATCATGTGATCACCTTTTGCAACCTTCTGACAAGCAAAGTCAACTAGGAAGCCAGATTCACTTAACAGCTATTTTACTAACTTAACAACTGTGGAAAGAAATGTTGTAAAATGGGGTGAAACTCACGAACAGCTGTTGCTTAGCAACATACATTTTGGACTCAATTATGGTCATAAGTTGAAGACTACCTGTAGTTGCTTGTGCTTGATTTCTGTACATCTGATGCCACCTTGTTTTCTTGAGACTAGTTTATAATGAATAGAATATGTATGCCACTTGAGGTCCTCTTTTGCTGTCAAATGAGTTTTTCTGCTATGAAAGATACTGAGAAGATGCTACTGTAATTCTATTCTTGGAAGCATTCTATATAGTAAAAGGCCTTATTTGATAGACAGAAATAATGGGAGGTTATCTTATATTAGAAACTAGATTCATCAAAATGGTTTTCAAGCTATTCTGTAGACATCAGAGAGGCACATTAGTATATAAAGTTCACAATAAAATCCCTACAATGAATAGTCTTTGGTTACATTCTATATTATAACTTAGCTGAAATAGTCATCTTAAAGCACTTAGAACTTTTAAAAAATTAATACTAGTGATATCTCTGATTTTTCTCTTTGAAACAAATGTAAAATATGTGTGTGCTCATATGTGCTTTTGTGTGTGTGTATGTATTCACCTTACATGGAATTTGCACAGTGCATGTCTGGAAAATCTCTTTGTTTTTATTTTCAGAAATAGTTGGAGAAAATGTATAAATTAACATGTAATATTTTAAGGTGATTGTTTAGATATTATAAAGCAAAAACAGATAATGAGGCAAAAAGTTGGTTATTTTTCCATCTATTGGCTGCAGCCTGTATAAATATTCTCTAAATGGAAACATGGTAGATGGGCTGTGATAATTTGGCTTTTCTTGACTGTTCCTATTAAACTTATGGATTTATAATTTTTAGTAACCAAGATTGTTAGGTTATCCTTGTGAAATAGCTTGGGGAGATCTGATAAAACTTATATAAAATGCCATGGGTTGATAGAGTGCATATAATGTATTTGTGAAATATATTCATATATAATTTTAATTGTAAAACAGCTTGAGATTTTTCCTTGAAAATGTATCTAATGCATCCCAAAATATAGTGCAGGTTATTCATTGTTTACAATAACCAATACAGCGATTACAATTAAGCCCTATTCCTATTAAATTTTGTTTCAGAAGCATTTAACACACAGCTAAAATGTCCACATGGAATAGAAAAATGCCTTTTTATTGCCCAACTTTCTGCCCATATGAATAGCAGTGACTCCTTACACAGTCTTACATGGGTGTTATAGAAAAAATGATTTTGCTGTTCTTCCTATGTATCTTAGTAATTTTAATAATATATATCACGCTATATCAGTTCACTAGTTATTTACCTCAGCTTAAATATGCATAGGAATACAACTGAAAGTTGCTAAATTGGCAACCAGTTTGATGTAGGTGCTGACCTAGAAACCAGGAGACTGAGTTCTAGTCCCACCTTAGTCACGAAAGCCAGTTGGGTGACTTTGGGCCAGTTGCATTCTCTTTCAGCCCAACCCAGTTCACAAGGCTGATGTGGGAAAAATAGAAAGGAATGGATACGTTCATCACCTTGAGTTACTTATCCTAGTATAATAAAAGTATGCTATTTTAAAAAAAAAAGTTGCAAAACTCTTAAATATACTTTGGTGATAAGCAAAGATGTCTGGGCCTTTTTATTATTTCTCAACATCAGCCTTAATATTTAATTAATGCTACATGGAGCCTATTAGCTTAACTGTTTTAATAACAATTGTAAGATGCAAGAAATTCTGCATCATTGTACTGTTAAACTTGTAGGACTGCACTACTATAATTCTCTAACTCATACATTGTACTGATTCGGGTATGTATTGTTTATTGCAGCATTTATCATATTTAGACCCCAAGTTTAACTATTTGCATTGTATAGAGTGGCTAGTAATAGAAATATAAAAGAGAGATGGTATGATTGGGGATGTCATTCTAAAGAGGTTTTGTTTCATAAAAGCACTTATTATAGTAAATAGTACTGCTAGACATTTCTGGTATTAGGATAAAACTCAGATAGGTAACAAAAGACATGAAATTATGCAGACCAGAAGGCGATTGTGTCTGTTCTTTTAAAAGGCAAACCAAGTGCTGTTATAAACTTGAGTATTTTTAAGATTTGATTTTGTTGTGCATCAGTCTTTCTGGACTTTTTTTTTTTTTTAGGATTTTTATAATTGGCCTGATGAATCATTTGAAGAGATGGATAGTACATTGGCAGTTCAACAGGTACCCAGCATTTAACTATATCTTGGTATTCTATTCATTTACTTTTTGACAATTATGGATTTATAATGGACTGGATTGCATTAATGATATCGCACTCACCTGCTTTGCTGTTGAGTACTTATTATATCATTTTTACAGTAGAAACACATAAATGTTGCATGCTTACTAAGCTGCCTGTTTTATTTTTGCTGAACTCGTAAATTCAGCTACAGGACTGACAGTTTTTAGTCAAAGTAAATTGTATGTTTAGTAAGTTATCACTGTTGGAACATAGATGCAAAACATGAGAATAGGAATTAGCATAGCAAGTAAAAAGGTTAGTTGGGAAGTGTTCAGTATACATTTTGCTAGCTTCACACATATACAATATATGATTATTAATGTTGTGATTCATAATACATATATTTTAAACATTTTCCTCTCTAGTATATCCAGCAAAATATAAGGGCAGACTGTTCAAATATTGACAAAATTCTTGAACCTCCAGAAGGACAGGATGAAGGTGTTTGGAAATATGAACATTTAAGGTAATTGCAACATTTAAGGTAAATTGCTCTTTTAAAAAAGTTTGTTCTTAAGAAATTGTGTTCATTTTTACCATTTGCAATCCAAGTAAACAGAAAGCACTGAAAATAGCAATACGTTCTCATTAAGAAAATTGCTAATTGGTTCTGAGACTCTAGTGATGAGACGTTTCAGGAAAGGAATATATGTTAAGTAAAAGTGGCAAAGATACATCCTTTTAAAATGCCTTATTCGTTTACTTAACCTTATTCTTTTAATCATGTGGGTCTGGGATTTGAGTGGGATGTATATTTACAAGAGATTCCCCCTCCCCTTTTCCTGGCCTCCGCCCCCCGCCCCACCTGCTCTGTAGGTTATTAGAGGTTGATGAATATTGAAACAATCTGAAAAGTAGGCATTTTTTCATCCCTGCTATAACACTGACCTATTCAAATTTACTACAAAATAATAATGATATTTAACATTACAGATGTATTTACTTCATTGGTTCTGTGTCAAAAGATAATTTTCAGATTGTTTCAATATTTGTTAATAGAGTATCATTTATTTGAAAATGTATTCTTTTTTACTCTGGGTCTTGTGGTATAATAAAATAGTGTGGGTATACAAAGTTGCATGTTTGTATTAAAGAAATATATTTTGGCCATTTTCAACTTCATATTCTACCATGTTTCCCACTCAGCCTGAGGTAGAAATATGCCAATTGTACGTTGCCTCAAACTGATGGATTACCTATATTTTCTAGAGGCCATGTAAGTATTCCACAGTATTGCCCTCTATTAGCCATCAGGCACCTAGGCAGGTCATCTGAATAGTCCATCTTCTTTATAGAGGCTATTGGCTTTGATCAACCCTGTTTAACCTAATTTTGCTATAGAAGAATTTTTTGTCCAATTTACTAAATAATTACATTGTTTTTATTAGAATCTTAGAAAATCTTAAATATTTAACTGTTGTCTTTTGACAGGGATATAAATAACACTTAAGGTATTTTTCATGCTTCTTTAACAGCATTTTACAATGTATGTGGTATTTCCCAGGCTTGTAATTACATCAAATGAGAGAAAAAAAGGGTGATGATCTAACTTTTTTTTCCCCTAAAATTTTTAGGCAATTCTGTCTGGAGCTAAATGGTCTTGCAGTTAAACTTCAGGTAACTTTTTTTCATTTTTCTTTAGGCACTTAAGAGTCTTTTTAAAAATTAGTTAAAATAGAACACTTTTTTAGCATTTTGTTTTTTAGTTATATAAAATGGTCAGATAGGAAGAATGTTATTTGCACAACATGTATTTTTCAGATAGGCTCAACAAACATTTATTGTGCAACTATTTTAATAGAGTGAATGCCACCCAGACACATGCACACAGATGACAGCAACTGAACAATGGATTTTTCTTTGTGCAGCCCATAAAACTCCCAAAGAGGTAAGGCAGAAAACAGGAACTGTAATGATTGAAGATGTTTTACTAATTGTGTTACTGTGCTGCAAATGTTACTTTCCTAAACTCTATGTTCAGGAAAAAAATTCTATACTTCTGTTCATCTACCAGTTGCTATTCTCTAGCTATTAGTGACATTCTCCTAATTTCTGGTGTGTTTTCATGCATAAGCTCCCCCACCTCCCACCCCAACTTGTATCAGTAATTGATAAAATAAGGACTGTTTGTTGGGGGCAATATGCTGACTCCGTAAACCGCTTAGAGAGGGCTGTAAAGCACTGTGAAGCAGGATATAAATCTAAAGTGCTATTGCTATATGCTTGCAAGTGAGTAATTCAACAGGGTATTGGTTTTTCCGTATGATGTAACACCACATTAAATTTTATAAAAAATATACAATTCAAATCATAATTTGGCATTCATTGTTATTTATTTTGTTCCCATTCGTATCTCAACTGAGGAGCACAAGGCAATTCCTCAGTTTTCCCTATAGTAATAATATTGCCCAGTGAATTTCATGGCTGTGTGAAGAATTGGATTTGGAAAGGATGATTTTTTTTCATAAATTGGTTTTCGATTATTTGAAAGTATTAAAACGTTATCTATAGTAAATGTAGTACTTTTATTTTTTTTTCTAGTGTCCTGCCATTGACTACACTAGACATACACTGGATGGTGCTGCATGTCTTCTGAATAGCAATAAATATTTCCCCAGCAGGTAAATATTTTCTCAGAATTATAGAAACCTTATTTCAATATTAATGTCATGCATTGTCAATTGAGGATTATGGGAATATTTAATGCAGCAAAAAATTCTTGTGTTTTCAGGGTTAGTATAAAGGAATCATCTGTAGCCAAACTAGGATCAGTTTGCCGTAGGATTTACAGAATATTTTCACATGCGTATTTTCATCATCGTCAAATATTTGATGAATATGAAGTAAGTGGTTTATTACAAAGAGTATTGTCCTCTAGCTATGTGCTTTGGAATATGCTGTATTGAATTATGTGAGGCTTAACTTCTGAATAGATGCATATAGGATTGGGTTGTAAATATTTAGGGATGGCAATTTTAAATGCATTTAACTGGGACAACTGAATACATGGATTTTACTTCTGGGTAAACCTTTAGGTTGTGCTCTTACTTTAGTACCAGAAATTGTAATGGCGGAATAGCTTTATTGGTCTGCTATTTTTTAGGCTGGTATCTTTGGAATGGCTGCTGTTTTTATGACAGCATGGCATAATTATTATGGTTTCAAAGTGTTCTCCGGATATGGGATTTGAACATAAACTCTAGGGAAAGTAAGTGTTTGTCTCTTGCAGTTTCTTTATCAAAACCTCATACATTTGGTCTGTTTTGATCATCTGATGTGCTGTAAATGCGTTTTCACAAAAATATATGGAAGAAAGGATTGTAAAACCTGAATGTACTTTCATCTTAAAAACTAATAATTTTCTGTACATTTTTGAGTGATTCTTTTTAATGTTCTTTTGAGTCTTTTTAATGTGACATCAGACAAATGGGTCAACAGCAGAGTATATTGAATTAATATAGGTGTGTGTTCTTGGCTGCTTATATATGGTAAATGTACAAAGAATGTTTGTGGTACTGATGGGTTGTAAATAATGGTAAAAAGATAGCAATGTGTAGTTTGCCCGGAGGAATGAAAGAAACAGAAGTGACAAAATGTATTTTTTTCCTTTTTGTTCTATTGAAGTGAGAGTTGGATATATCAGGAAAAATATAAAAATTCAGAAGAAAAGGAGTATATGAGAAGTATATGTGGTTGAAAAGAGAATTTAGAAAATGAACGTAGTTTGAATACTAAGACGAGCAAACAATTATGCACAAAAGTATTTGTAGAGCACCTAAGTTGAATCACTGAAAATTTTAAATAAAATCATGCAGTGTGTGGATATCATGGAATCAAGGGTAGAAAAGAATGAATGGAATTGGTGTAAATTTTCTTCTCTTGTGCCTTTAATGTCTGTTTTTTGTTGTTTCTTATGGTTTGCATAACATTGTTTATCCTGAAAACATATACTGTGATAATTATATATGTGGACTGTTAACATGTCCTCATTCATGCACAGGGGATTGTATTTGGTTAGAGAAATTGAATGGATCCAAAATCCATTTAAAAATTGGGGTCTTGGGACTATCTCTTCATGTTTTAAGTGTGCTGATGTTTTGTGAAAGATAGTATAAGAAGACATTTCCACATTCTGTCATTTATCAGGTGATTCCTTCTTTTTCAGTTGAAAAACCCCCCTCAAAAATAGCTTTATCATACATCCTAGGAAGCTTCAGAATGCAGCACAAATTATATTCTACATTTTCCCACTCTAACTTAGTGCTCCCCATGAAGGAATTTTTGTCCCTGAGTAATTTTAATCTGTATTAACATGTACATTTTTTCTGTCCTCAGAATGAGACTTTCTTATGTCATCGGTTTACCAAATTTGTGATGAAATATAACTTGATGTCCAAGGATAACCTGATCGTACCAATTTTAGAAGAGGAAGTGCAGAATTCAGTTTCTGGTGAAAGTGAGGCATGAGGAGTATCGGGGGACTGAAATGAACACAGAATTAACATTGTGTACTGTATATATAATTTTAGAAATTTCAATCATGTATCCTTAGAGCTTTCTTTAGTATACTTTTTGTATGCTGTGTGCGTTGCCTCTTAATATGGGATATGGTTTTAAGTTATTCATGAACTGTATATTCAATGTGGCACTCATGGTTTTTAAATAAAATTAGAATTATCTGTTTATACTGCCTGTTAATAAATGAATTTACAGTTCTGTAAAATTGCTGCTAAACAATCATTGGATCTTAGTCTTCAAACAATGTCCAGGTTAAACCTGAGCATTTCATTCGAATGAAGTTGGAACTTTAGCCTTAGTTTGACACTTCAGGAGCTTGCAAGTCCATTTCATTTCTTTCTAACTTTTGTATTTTATGGAAACTATCCTTATTTAGTTTTGCTTTTGGGTGTATGCATATATAGAACTAACCTGTTACAGTACATGTGTATTGAAATATTTGTTATTGCAGTATTAATACCAAATGGTAGCTTTTATTATGCTGCCAAAAGTATATTCTAGAGCTTTTGATTTCTTTCTGGACTTGTCTTGCTGTATCAATGGAGGCTTCTGCATATCCACAAACAGTTATATGTCGAATCCCTTTAAGGCAAAGATTCCCTAGCTGAACTTCTTGCCAGTGGATGAAACAATGTGTGCTTTCTCCTGGCCTACAGTAAAATTCTCTGTGGCTTATACTTGTGCATATTTATAGTAATTGCTTACAGACTATACCTCGCATTAAACATTTATGTTAACACTACAGCAGATTGTGCCAAAATAATCTTACTCATTCGTAGGACAAGTCCCATGTACTTGGAAAAGTTTTATCCATCATTTGCAGGTGGTTTCTATTTATCTAAATATTGCCCGAATATTATGTTTTGTATGCTAGTCAATGAATTCCACAATTATGTCCCCCAATCCAACTGTATATTCTTTACGTAGCATCTTAAGATTTGCATTAGCACTAAAGTTCAGTAAGAACTTAATGGAGGTTAAACTATTTTGAGTGCTGTAGAGCTAAATATTTTTAAAAGACAATTATAATAGGCTTCTATACATTGGATGTACATGAATACAGAAATCTAAAAGCACTAGCACTGTTCAGTCAAGTTTGGTATGATGTTTTAACTTTTGGGAATTGAAGGCTATCCTTTCTTATCAAAGATGTCCCTTTATTTATTGAAATAGGTTTGCTTGGCCCTTATGTGGTCAAACTAGTTTATTTCCTACTATTCATAACTTGGTTTCAGAGCACATAATGTTCTTGCCTTAATTGCATATAAGATATTATGAATTGGTTCCATAGAGTATCAAGATTGCTGTTCTAATAGGGAATCTTTAGAAAAGATACTTGGATACTTCATAGCAGATGATAGAAACACTTTTGAGTGAGACTGCTAGAGGCATATTCTTGGAAGTTGAAAATTCTTCACTGGACTGACAGATTTGGCTTCTTCAACTGCTTTTATTATCTATTTTGGAATGGTTTTAATGGTCAACAGGGTCATCACATCAGATGGATCTTAGCAACAGCAATTATTACACCCACGTGTAACTTGGCTGAGCATGTGGTTGAGGAGTTATGTTTCAGGGGTTACAAGATGCAGTTGGCATTCTCTATTCAAATGTAGCCTCCCCTAGTTAACAGACAAATGTCAGTAAGCATAAATTTTGAGGCTGCAATAAAATCTTAGCAAGTCTCCCTCTTCCAATACATGCCTTTGGGGTGAAAAACTGATTTTGTTCTTAATAAATCTGATTTGTCTGCACTATAATCAAAGTTCTGTAAATGGCCTACAACTACATTAAGTTTCTTAATGCTGTTGACTTGAGTACCTCTAATGTGTGTGCACATGTGCCTGCCTGATACTATAGAACTTCATTAAGCTTAAGTGAACTATTGACTTTGTATGCTAAATATATTGAGGGTTTAACATTCTGCATTATAGGGAAACTGAGCTATGTTTGTCTTTTGAAATACTTTGTAAAAAGTAGAGGTTGCAATTAAAAATTTTCTTTTTCCAAAAAATTTGGGCTGCAAAATGATGGTTACCTTTGTTGAGAGCATTCAGATATCAAAAAAATACAGTGCTCCACACTTAAGTCCTATGCTCTGTTTGTAACATATGAGTGATGTCTGAATAGCTGGGTGAAATGTTTAGCAAACTTTAAGCTGAAAGCATGTTAAGTCTTTTGAAAGCAAAGAAAATACATTTCTAAAACAAAAGCATTTACACTGGAGTATTAAGGTCAGTTTGAGTAATACCAATTCTGAATTGTGAATATTGAAGATTCAAGAATGCAAAATATGCTTTCTATGTCACTGAAGCAATGCATAAGACCCACTATAATTTTCCGTGGAGCTAAATAAGCCTGGGGGCACATGTGATTTAATAACCTAAGTCAATCTAAAGAGCAGAACAAGTAATAACTTTCATTGCTATTATAACTTATTAGGTCAATGAATAACCCTCTTGGTTCCCAGTAATAAAAATATTAATAGGTAGTTAATATTTCCAATATTTCAGTTCCAGTGCTTGCTACTACAGTCAAAGAGGTAAGATTTTCTGTATGTGCAGAACATGTTTATGAACAAGTTTTATTGAAGCTACTTAAAAGGCTTGAAGATCAGTGGGTCCCAAAGGAAGAACATTGCTAATTTTTATTACATTCACTTTATAGCAATACTTTCAGAAGTGAAGGAGAATACTTGTAAGAGAGAACATGATTCATCTGGCTATTAGACAGCATTTTTAAAATAAAACTATAAAGTACCTTTTATATGGATATGGTATTCAAGAAAACTGAATATTGATTTTGACCAGTTTTTAAATCATTGTTATATGAGCATTGGCTTCTGGATGCAATTCAAGGTGCTGGTAATCTGTCAGCCCCCCCCCCCCGGCGCCCCGCCAAACAAACGATGAGTAAAATAGTTTCCTTTATTCTTCACATATAGACCAAAATCTTGCCAAACTAAAGCAACCATTGCATTACTATAGACAATTTTTACCCTCTTCAGACCAGAGTCCACACTTTCCTGTCTCTTTGGGCTTCGGAATGCATCCCTCCTACATTCTACCACATCATTTTTAAAGTCCCTAATGGCTTAGGGATGTGTTACCTAAGGGACAGTCTTCTCCCAGTTGTTTTTACCAGTCCAATTTGTTCTGCTAGGTTGGGTCTGTTACAGGTCTTGTTAGTTAAGGAATGTCAGGTGATGGGGACCAGGAGACATGCCTTCTCTGCTGTAGCCCCTGCTTTCTAGAATATTTTTCCTTCAGAGATCAGAATGACTCCAACCCTGTTGGTTTTTGTAAGGCCATGAAGACTTGGTAGTATGTCTGGGTCTGGAACCTCAAGTGAGTTAAGGGTCCTGTTTCTTGGCTGTATTATCGCCCATGATAATAGTTCTCAGCAGCCATGTATATTTTGCATTGTTTTAAAATTGTTTTATATTTTATGATGTAGGCCTCCCAAAATCACTCATTTTGATGGGCGGCTATTGAAATCAAATACAACTAAATACCCAGAATGATTGAAATCTAGTGCTGCAATTAAGCCATTATAAACTTAAAGGATAGGGTGATCTTTAGGTGGTAATTGTTTCAAAATAATTTTAACCTCATAGCGAACCCCATTCGTGGTCCAGGATAGCCCGTCTTCCCTTAAGAGACAGCTGAGCTGTTTCAGTTGGAGAAAATGTAAGGCAATGGTTGACTAATTCTGAGAACTTTTGGAATTTAAAATACAGTGCATACTTTAGGTGAATTATAAAATACTTGCTGTGCAGGAGCATGTGCTTTCACAAAATGTCTTCTAAATGTGAGCTTGGTGAAACTATCCCAAAACAAACAGAAGTGTTGTTGGGTACTGATGATATCTTGGTTACTTCCTCTTGCTTGAAGGCAGGAATTAAGAATTATTCTTATCTCGAGGCCAAAACCATCTCTCTTCAGACTTCTAAGGAAATGAGAAATATGCACCTGCAATGAACGCAGTACTTGCTGCTAAGTTCTTTTGTTTTTGTTTTCTTCCTATATTTCTAGTAAAACTCAATGTTTTCTCCCTTAAGGTTTGATACTGTCATCAATTGAGCCTATATTTCTAGATATGAGAAATAACACTCCTCAGCATAGTGGGATTTAGTTTTGAGTAATTATTAATAAGAATTTTATTTAAAATATCTGCAGATTAGAATAGAAAATTTCCAGAAATTGAGAATACTTTAGGAATAACGAAAACAATACACTGTTATCGGTTTAGGAGTGGTTATAAAGATGCTATCTGATTCTCCAGTAAAAAGAAGACACTCCTGGAAACAGACTTTAGAATAGTGGCAAATATCTAGCTTGGGTGTAGGATGAGGGTGAAGGTTCGTTCTCCAACCAACCCACAAGCTCGGAGAACGAGCCTTCACCCTCACAGACTTTATAAGTTGTTTACTTGGATGCTCTGGTATATAAGAATGTCTTAAGTGCTCTACCTTCAAGTTTGTAGTTGCCATGAAAAATTTCAATCCTAACATTGGACTTGTGTTACTGTAATTGTTCACTTGTGCAGTTTGATGAAAGAAATGGAGCAGTATATTTTAAAGCAACATTTGGTCCTTAACGTTCTGCCCATGCCAGCTGAGGTTCATCTGGAGGTTTAGATGAATGTTTGGCATAGTGGCACCCTGCCTAAAGCACTCAGGAACATTTCAAGCTCCTAATTTAACACAGTTGGGGAGTCAGCTGCAAGCATTTGCTGAAAAAAAATATGGTCTAATGCTGGAATGAGCAACTGAGAGCTCTGGCTATGATTGGACAAATTTCTGCTCAGTGATTACAGCAACAGATGGCTAGGAATATAGGAAAGATTGGAATTTGTCCATCTGTTTTCAAAGTGGCCCCATTGCAGATGGGAAATAGAGACCTTTGTAAATTTTTATCAGGACAAGGATACATGGTCTGCTTTCAATGAAGAAAATTCTTTGATTAGTCTATCATTTATTCAGATATAATAAAAATAGAAGAAGTAAACTGAAAATCTTGTTAAGTGGTAAAGGGGCTGAAAGGTAGTGTCCAGAGCACAGAGAACTCATGTAATTTGCTTCCCTGGTGTATTTCTAAGGAAAATTTCTCAAGTGAGGATTCATACAGACAAAATACCCCATTTATAGCAGCACTTAAATTCCCTTTCTGTCATTTTTCCTTCTCCAGACTGAAGCAATATGTGCTTTTCTTTTTTAAAAAATGCAGTCAGATATGAAAAAATGCATTTAAAATTAATAATTAGCTTTACAGAACAACTCTCTCATGCCTTCCCAGGACAGAATCTAAAGGCATTTGGATAAAGCTTTATTTCTTCAACTTCTCAACAATCTCATATTATAGAGCACACAGATATTTCAGCAAAATGTTTCATGATCACCATTTGAATTTTTGTATTTTAAAAACAATGAGAGTAAAAGTGAAGCTCAATAATGACATAGTTTTTTATAAACCATTTAAATTTATTCTTAAACCTTGTTATGTTTATAACGGTATAGTATTATTATTGCATCATATTATCACACTGTAGAAAAGGTTATGTTTTCCAACAGAGCAAAAGTCAACAGCTCGTCTATAGCTGTTTCCTTTCCAGTTGCCAGGAAGATTGCAAAGAAAGCCACCAGCAGTTTATAGCATTGTTCTAGGAATGTAACATACCAATTCAATTGACCTAATGTACAAGTTAATAATTCTATAAATGCAATAGAAATAGTTCCATAGATTCCTCAATGCAGTTGGCAAAAACAACTTCAACATATATCTATTTGGCTGAGGAAACAATTATGCCTATGCATATTAATAAAATATTACATTTTTACATTAAAAATAACTATAGGTTCCTCTTAGTAATTTTCTGGTCACATACAAGTAACTTGAGTGACTCCATCTTCTTGGTCAAACTGTCCTTCCTCCAGTTCTTTAAGCATGCCATCGCTGCTCTTGAATGTAGGGAAGCTTCCATACTGGGCAGATTCATCCTTGGCCCAGCACTGTGGAGAAAGTGCTATATGGAATTCCTCTGTAGGTTGCATGTGCTGGACAGGCTGAGAATTAGCTGTGTCTGATCCATCTTTTCCACTTATGTTCAACTTTTCTTCTCCAAATTGCTTAGTAGTTTTTTTCTGAAATAAAAACTTGATTTATAGTTGATATAGGCAGGGATCATTTTGAATATGAGCTGGGATTTCAGAATGGCTGGGTGGTAGCTGAATTTAGATTTTTTTTTCACACACTGGCTGTTTTTACAAAGCAAGCTTTGACATCTATTGTGTATTTCTACAACCAAATCCAATTATGGAATATAGTTCCTTATCCGTATCTTCATAATTATGTATAGCCAGCACAGAGCCCTGCTAAGTTCCCAGGAGATTGAAAAGATTTTAGATGTTGAATACAGAGGATTCTGCCAATGTCTGCACAGTATTCCTCTCCTGTAGTTGGAATCAACCATTAATTCAACAGGCTATAAATCTGGCGCTCCAGCATAGAAACCCAAGCGCTAATGTATCCTTAACCTAGTCCTGTTTTGCATACATTAAACAACGCTTGTTCTCATTTTGACCCAGTATTTGCCAAGAGGTAACTTATTAGAAGAATTTTTAAATAAAACTCTAAATCAAGCTTCCACTGTTGGTATCCAGTGTAAAGATTCTTTCATAGTAAACTTGATTCCTAGTGACTTCATGTCCATACTACTTTATTACAAACCTTACAGGTTGCTGTGGGATGTTCTTTAAGTTCTCTGTTTAGGATACAGCCTTGGGATTTCCTAATAGTCTCCCATCCAAATATAAATCAGGGACAATGCTATTTAGGGTCTGATCCAAGACAAGGTTGGCTAGGTCATGCTACTTCCTGAGCTACTGCTATGCAAGGTTTTCAAACAGTATTCTTCACACTCTCCAAGTTATTTCAGCAAATCACTCCCTCCCCCCTTTTTTGCATAAAATAAAGTCTGAATTGGAAATGTCTTTCAATTGCACATCACAACACCTGTGATTTATCATTAAACAGCATCATAAACCAACAGATATTTTTAAGAGCAAAATAGCAACTTTGATGATGATTGTACCTTCAAACAATTTAAATCTAAAACAATAAATTAAATGTTTGATGCATCCAAACAGAGATGCACCTATGTCATTCTGTTTAAATATTTGATTCCTAGTATTATGGAGATATTTTTTAACCTTTTAGCTATTAAGATACAGTTCCCAAAGGCCAGTATTGTATATTTAATATTACTAACTGGAACTGAAATACTAATCCCCAAATTTCTTGACAAAATGTTTTTAATGGTCCTTCTTTAATCTCCTGTTTCTCTCATCATAATAGTTAATTCAATGACTTAGAAGCAAATATTTCTGTAAGAAAAAGCTTATTAATTAATACATTAAATTAGTAGTACAATATTATAGATTTGTAAACTTGTTTTAATCAAGTAGGGTTTTTCTACAATGGTTACTGTATGTTTAGTGTATCATATTTTTAAGTCCAAATATTTTAAAGTTTAGTCTCAGCACTGACAATTAATTGAGACAATTGTGATATATTACTCAGCAAATCAAAACCTTAGTCTGTTTAGAGCCGTGGTGGTACAGTGGTTAGAATGCAGTGTTGCAGGCTAACTCTGCATTCCACTGCCAGGTCGATCCTGACCAGCTCAAGGTTGATTCAACCTTTCATCCTTTCGAAGTTGTAAAATTAGGGCCCACATTGTTGGGAGCAATGTACTGACACTGTAAACTGCCAGAGAGTGCTGTAAAGCACTATGAAGCAGTATGTAAGTGGTATTGCTATTGCTATAAATTAAAACTAATTAGAAAGAACTACCACAGTTTTTGGGGTATAAGATGAAACTTCCCCCCTCCCCCCAAAAAAGAGGGTGAAAATTTGGGTGCGTCTTATATACTAAATGTAGCCCTGCCCACCCGCTGGCTCCCACCCTTCGGCCATTTTTGGCCTCCGCACGTCGCATTTTAGACCTGTTCCAGGCTGCAGGGATTGCCACAGACCATTGCTGCCTCCGTGCCTCACATTTTTGGCCTCTGTGCCTCGCGTTTTCAGCCTCCGAATGCTCCATTTCAGACCCATTCAAGGCTGTGGGGATCGCTACAGCACATCGCTGCTGATCGCTGCCTCCATGCATCACGTTTTTGGCCTCTGAGCGTCACGTTTTCAGGCGGTTTCAGGTGGCGGGGATCACCACCCATCCCCGCTGCTGGGAACCGCCCGAAAACACGATGCACAGAGGCCAAAAATGGGGTGTGTGGAGGCTGAAAATGCAATGCGCGGAGGTGGCGATGGTCTGTGGTGATCTCCGCAGCCTTGAATGGATCTGAAACGGAGCGTTCAGAGGCTGAAAACATGAGGCACAGAAGCCAAAAACACAAGGCACAGAGGCGGCAATGGTCTATGGCAATCCCTGCAGCCTGGAGCAGCCGATTTGAGATATTCCGGGAGGCCTATCCACCCGCCAATCAGTTGCTCGTGCTGAACCAGGCTGCAATAACGTGCTGAAGCTGACCAGACTATTTGCTATTTGCTGCAAGGACATTAGCCAGATGAATACTGACGGATGTTGGTAGGCACAGGCAGAATTTTTTCTTCTTGTTTTCCTTCCCAAAAACTAAGGTGCGTCTTACACTCTGGAGCATCTTATACTCTGAAAAATATGGGACTTCATTGAGACATTCTAGGAATAAAAGTTTCTGAAAATCTTTATATATTTCTTTCTGAAACAGTGAATTTGGTCTACAACAGGGGTGTCAAATTCAAAGTGGTTAGATCTGGCCTGCGGAGCCGCCCAAGAAACAGCAAAGGACTCGTCCTTGGGGCCTCAGCCCAGCCCAGCTGACCCGGTGCCAATCTCCTTAGACCTGCGGCATTACCTTGGCTCCGCCCCTTGGGTGTGCGCACAGGTTATGAACATGTGGGGCCTGGCATCTCTGGGGACTGTGTTCTAAGAGCTTCCCTTTCACCCAGGACACCCTTGTGTGCTTGCTGCCTCCTATGCACAAGCCCAGGGAGAGGAGCCGAGGTGGCCGCGCAGATCTAAGGCTGGCCATGGTCTGGTCCAGAGGAATGTCACCAGGTTGCAGATCAATGCTGCACCCGCACCAGCGTCTCCATGTCCCACTCACCAGCCTTTCACATGTGTGTGTGTGTGCGCGCACATGGGGAAGAGGTGGGGCTCTGCAGCTCGCTGCGACCACCAGGCTGGCCCTCTAAGTAGGTGCGGCAGCGGAACTGGCAGGCAGAGACGGGGAGGCACATCGTGGGTCTACTGAGCGGTGGCAGTGGCACCGAGGTGTATCGGGTGCACGACGGGAACATGCTCCACGTGCAGGCCAAGGCTGTGAGGCAGCCGAGAAGACCAGTAGTGACCTGCTCACCAACTGCAAGTCAAAACAGACAGTGGGACAGAATAAGCATGTTCAGCAGTCAGCATCACATGCCTCCCCCCCGCCTCTTCCTGCTTCTCATGCTGCTGCTGCACCTGCAGCTTGGATGGCCAGCCTGGTGGTGGCAGCGGGCTCCGGAGCCACAGAGTGCGCCAGCTGAGGGGCCAGCAGGCTGCAGCTGGAAACCATCCGCCTCCGGGCACAAAGGGTGGCGAGTGCGCGACGGCTGACATTTTCCAGCTGCAGCCACCCCGCCCCCTCCCTTGCCTCCCCTCATCCTGCGGGATGAGCCTCCTGCCCATTGTCCCACCTATCGGAGACACCTGGATTCCCTCCCCTACCCCGCCAGACCCCCACAGGCATCCCCACACAAGTGATGTCAAGCTGGCCATGCCCCCCAGCCCCTGGCCATGCCCCTCCCCCCTGGCTCCTGGAAGACAACCACAATGCTGATCCAGCCCTCAATGAAATCAAATTTGACACCCCTGGTCTATAAAAATGTGGCATGTGACCTGCTTTCCTGTCCCTTCCATCTGTTTTAATTTCCTTCGCTCCCACCCCAAGAAATATAGTATTAAAATCAGGAGATTCTCCTAGGCTAAGGGGAAAGAAAAAATTGGAAGAGATGCAGGCCTCCTTCATGAAACATTAAATAGTCTACCTTTCTGCCCTTGCTTAGCATAATAGCCCCCCCTCTTCAGTGGAGCTTTTCAAAAGAAGTTTGAGAAGGGAGGGGGCTGCCCTGGGGAAGTGATTGCTGAAATGAATGAATGGCTCTAAGAATTTAAGTTATGCTTGCCCTGCATTTGCAAAATGCAATCTCTTAAAAATGGATTCTGCTAAACTTTCTCATATTCAGTTTTCTGTTTCTTTGGTGTCCAGACCAAGTAGGAAAACATGTCGTCAGCTTTCATTTTCCATTTTTTTCCTTTAAACATTTCCAGACTTAAGGCATTTTTAGTAACTTGTTACCCTGACTGTTTTAGGGAAGAAAAGAGGGAAGCTGAGCAAAGAAAACAATTGATCATTAACAGTCCTTTGTGGCTATTTCCTTTGATCCTTTTCTCTTTCATGAGATAAACTTAACAATGCCGAATCTCAAAATACAAGATATTCATTCTATAGGCAACTTGGCTTCCAAAAACGTTAAAGGGATGGGATTGGATGTGGCAGGACAGGAATGTGCAGTGAGATTGCCTTGTAAGAAAAAAAAATGTTAATCAGTTCTTGACCCTTAGGATTCTACACAGAGACAGTGACTGCAGGCCAGAAATAAAACAGCTATTAGTTTCACCACATCCTAAAAAAACTGAATATTGGACAGTGTGCATAAGGAAACAGACAAAAGATCATCCAAGGACATCACTTTGGCAAAATATTTTGAATCTTTCATTTTCAATGTCCTTTTTATCTCACAAGGAAATGGATAACAATTTGTCACATAGCTCATCCTAGTAACTGCATAACTCTACACAATGCGCTCTTTATAATGGAGTGGGGGGAAAAAGTGCTCTCAGTAATAATGGAGTTCTTTCACATATTGTCATATAGGTGTTGCAGATTCCTGGGGCATGCCTAAGAGCTTCAAATGGTTTTGCAGGATAAAGAGGAAGTTAGATTTATATATATATATATATATATATATATACTTGGTGTTGCTGATGAAAAAGGGAGAAGAACCCGTGGCTTAGTGATTAAGATAACAGCCTGCATTGCAGGCAACCCAGGTTCAAATCCCATAAGAGTATGTCTGGCTGATGAGGGCAAAAAA
>JANHFL010004796.1:34422-44577 GCA_032468155.1 Oxyrhabdium leporinum
AGAGAGAGAGAGAGAAAGAGAGAGAGAGAGAGAGAGAGAGAGAGAGATCGTGAGCATTTTTTTTACCTTCCAACTTCGCGAGATCTTTTTTTTTTTTTCCATGAGAAGTTGGAAAGTCTGAACTACAGTGAGGTTTTTTTTACCGTAGTCCCACAGACTTCTTGCACACGCAGCGGAGAACAGACCTAGAAAGCAGGTTAGTGAAGGGATGTGGCTGCCCTGGGGGTGGGGTAGAGGTGAGGATTTGGCATGGGTGGAGGAAAAATTAGGACACCCCCTCGAAAAGAAGGCCTAGCCATTTTTTCAGGGGTCAAAAGAAAATAAGACCCAGTCTTATTTTCTAAGAAACACAGTAGTTAAAGGAAAAGTAAAATATTCAGTGAAGATGATCATACCTTGTCTAACACTTCCTTTACTGTCTCGTTTGTTAACTTTTCATACATTAAAGGACACTCCTCAATCACAAGCCTGGGTTGTCTTGGTTCTCTCATTGGTGGATTCTTGTGGCTAAAACACAGAAAGAAAGCAGCCTTTGTTGAAATTTGACCTATCTTGTGCAAAATACTAGCAAGCAAAACTTTTTTCATTCCCAAAAATTATAAACTGAATGTTGGCAACTCTGTTTGGGTAGCTCTTCTGGTATTCTTGATTCTTTTGCCCAAACATGTTGCTTAGAACAGAACTGAATTACCCATCGATTACCTTATTTACATTTACCTTATTTACATTTCATTTAAATACTAAATATTTTTCTGCTGAAATATACAAGTATAAATATATGAATTAAAAAGCAAACTTCCTTTCGATATCTAGGAGGTTTCATTGATGGTATTTTAACTATAAGGCAGACCTGATGAGGGTAACATTTGAGAGGCTTATTACTTTTTTTGCAATGGCTCTGGGTCAGAGCTGTGTGTATCTGCAAAGTATACAGGAATTTGGGCATATTAAGAATGTTGTTGAGGGTTAGAGTTTGGAGGTTTTGGTGCAAAATGTTTGGTTAAATTGGGAATAGGACAGAGCTATGGCAGCTAGTTCTTAAGACACCATGAAGCAGAACCTCCCCAAGTTAGCCCAAATTAAGCAGAGTACAGGAGAGGTAGGCCTGTCTGGTGGCCTGGATGTTATTAAAGGTCTTTGACTGCCAAGTCATCCATAGATGCAGGACAGAATTTTGGAGCGGCCTCCCTAGCTGAATAGCTTGAATCTGGAGCTGGATTTGTGGTGGAGTACAACAGGCTTATTATACTGGGAGACTTGAATCTGTCATCCCCGAGTGTGAATTTAGAAGCAACTCAGGAGTTCATGGTCACCAAGTCATGACTTGATCATGGACTTGACTAAGTAATCTCTGGCTTGACTCATGTGTGTGTATATGGGAGGGAAGGTGTTACATATTATAACTGGTTTTTATTTCAGAGCAGTGGCAACATAGGGATATTACAACCACTCCCTTGTCTTGGACAGATAACTCTCTGTTGACCTTGGAGCAGGGAGGTAGGACCTATTTGATTGGTCCACTCCAAGCATCTGATGGATTCTTTTGGGTTCCATCCAAAAGGAAACTTGGGCTTATTCTTAGGATTCTGGTTTTACTGAGGCCATTACCACTTGTAACAAGAGGATGACAATAGTCTTGGATTCAGTAGGACCTTGCGGTTTTGTTATGCTTGTGAAGCTTGGAGAATCCTCATTAGTTTTCAGAAGAACCCCAGAAGATGAAGCAACATAAAAGATTTCTAGAGTTCTGCTGGATGAATGTGAAAAGTGAGTCCAACTGAGATAATGAATTGGTTAATTTTTATCTATCCTTCAACTTTCCCTTAAAAAAAAAGTACTTAGCTTGTAGCTCCAGACAAAATAGTTGCAAAAAGGGTTTTCATCATGACAAACAACTGTTTTTTGAGGTTCACCAAAATGACACAAGCAACAAATGACTGCCTGCTAAGTCAGAAGATAACTGTTTTCTAACAACATTAAATTTAAAGATTTGAAGCTTAGGATATTTCAGCTTAAGAAACTAACAGTAAGGAAATGTTATTGTCTTGTCCCACATTGTTTATGAAGTACAGATAGCTGTAGAGAGGACAGGACTGGAAACTTTTGTTCTGTGAAATGCTTTAAATTAAAATTTTAAGATTAATGGAGCTTAGTATATTCATTACCTTGAGCTTTAACAGCACCTAACATCTCACACTCATATTTAGGTAATGCAACACACACAAATACAGTTTTTAGCTATGTTGAAATATTTCAGAAGAGTTTCAAGAGCTGAACCTGAAGGAGTTCAATAAATTTAAATTAATTGTAAGTAGCTCTCAAGAAGAATGTTTAAAATTAATACCTGTGGCCTTTTTGTTATATGTCATGGTATTAATATTAATATGCTTAGTTTTAGTGTTACAAATATATATTAAGGTTATGTAGAACATTTACTTGCAGTTTGTTCTGTCTCTGGAATAATTTCCTCCTATTTAAGAATGATACAGTTCTCATGCTGAGAAAATATATGAGGAGAAAGGAATATTGTGTATGTTTGCTATTTTGAGTCACTTATAAAAGCAATAAAGGTGGGGTAAAAATATAATAAATAAATATAATAACCCTATAAAAGGCAACTTGCAGTTCTGATCATGCTTTCAAGAGTAATCAGCTTCTTCCCCAATAATCTGCTTGTACAGCAGGATGAAGAGAGAATAAAAAAGAACAAAGAGGTTGTTAAAAAATGAATCAGAGACAGAAAAGAGGTTTGTCAGCAAGAAGACAAGAAACAGTGAGATGTTTCTCAAGATGGTTATAGCCACTTTTGGCTCAGGTTTTTGACACAGTTTTAGAATAAGCCAACAATTGGAACCCAAACAAACTGACATCAGAGAATGCAGCCTTGGACAAGAAAAATAATGCCCACCTTCCTACAACAGAAATTTTAGTTAGGTAAAAATATGCAAATATATGAACTGATATCCACCAGTATGTAAGAATATATAAGAGGCTACTTAAAATTGATTTCACAAAGCCTATTTGTCTAGCTTGCTTTCCTATCAGTACCTAATGTTCTGTGTGTAATATAGTTAAGTTCAGCTTCAGTTTTAAGCAATTCTTCATTGAAGAGTTAATTTAAGAATCTCAGAAGTATAGCTGGAAAGTCACATTGTTGGTCACAATTACAGTAGCAAGTGTCAAATAGCTAAAGATTATCAAATGTGTTTTTGCATAAACCTTCATGAGCTGGATGTAACTTCCTCAGATGCATAAAAAAATTATCCCCACCAACAGATATGCATAAGCAAGGATGGAAAGAGAACAAAAATGTCAGAAGGAAATAAAAGGCAAGAAAAGGCAGATAATGGCAATCATAATCATACTATTTTATTTCTATTTCTATCTGATGTTATTGCTTGCTTGCTTCCATCCCTCTCCCCCATGTCCCATTTCTAACGGGAGAAACTGTCTATAGTATGTCTAATGGAAATGATTTTATCCCCCAAAGCTTCTGTCATAATAAACGCGCTTAAAAGTACCTGTGACTTAATTACATGTTATGTCTTTGAACGCAAGGGTTTTCTATAAGAAAGAGCCATCAGGGTCTCATCAATACATTATGGAGGATGGAGAGGATATTATCTTTGCAAGGCTCCTGATTTGGACAGCTATTTGCATGGGGAATAAACTAAGTCATGCAGTTTAACATAAGATCTAATTTGGTTCTAAGATGCAACAAAGTTATGATGTGGTTGTCATAATAATGGTTTTACTCTTAAAGGGAATAATTTTTTCAGTGAAGGAACTCCGCTCAGTACAAAAACTTACTGGAATTTAAGCATTTCTTGTATGGCATACCTGAATTTGAGACGCACAAGCACAACTCGATAGATGTGACTTGCTGGAAAATGTCTTCTTTGTCCCGATGACAGTAAAACAGGATGAATAGCTCCTACCACATATCCTTTATTATAATACTCTTCCACGTTCTTTGCAATATCCAAAACAGAGCATATTTTGATAATTTCTGGATTTGAGATAACTAAAAGGATTAAAACAACAGAAACACTTGACGCAGGATTCAAACATTTGATAAAGATTAAGTTGTACAGTGATACATTATCACTAGAGGAGTCCACTATTCACTAGCTATTCACTTCAGTTATTTACTAAGACTACCTGCCTCCCAAAGTCCTGCTGCTCTGCCTCATCATAGTGGTAGGAGTAGTGCTCGTAGGAGGGATATGTGAGAAGTCAGGACTGTATGTTAAGAGTATATATACCTAGCAGGGTCACACAAGGTGTGAAGGTCATTCCACATTACCAAGAAGAGAAGCCAAATCCAAGAAAAATAGACATTTCAGAAAAGAACTTAACAAATAATTTCAGAGAGCTGTTGTAAGAGAAAAGAAGCAATATTTCAATCACTCAATCAATTTACTAAGAAAAAACTACTTTACAAACCACAGCATTTCATGTTGCTTCTGTTACTATAGCAGTAACAGAATATAGGGACTTGGATGTTGAACCATTAATGGCTATAATAACAGGTACAGGGAGAAAGTTAAACAAATTATATTTGTTGTGGTTGCAATACTGACACAGGGTTATGAAATTATTAAGTGATTTTTAAAACAGAAGTTTATATCACTAGATTTTGGCTTTTATACATTGCACATTTGAATTAGGTATTTGTTTCTATTAAACACACTCGAGGAGTTTGAATAGACACCGGAGCCTTACCACATATGAAGTTCTGCTTTTGACACCAGTCACTGTCTAACTATTTTCAAGCCTTGTAATAATGTGGTATAGGAACTTGTCTTTTTTAAATTAAAACTAGAAAGAAAGCATACTCGGATTCTGTGCTCAATAGGAAGCTTGAATCTACAAATGGCAGAATGTTTTCACCTCTCAGTATAAGCAATCATGTATAGCAAGACTTCGAGGTATTCTAAAATAAAGAAGCTGGCAAATAATTACAGTCTTGTTCAGCGTTCCCACCACCATCAATAAAATTTGAAGGAAAGAGAGAAAAAAGCAACTCCATCAATTGGTATTAGTCTCATGCTGTTTCTGGAGTCTTCATACTTAACTTTACCATCTCGGGTTCTGCTACTGGATTTCATTGCCTCCACGTTTGCCCCAATAGGAGACTCCACTGACTTTTGACTAGTTACCAGAACTGGAAAGGGCCTTCCAGCAGTAGAAGGACAAGATTGGATCCAACTGCCTATTTTATTATGATACGTGACAGAAAAATAGCAATGTCATCTCTCTCCCTCCCTTCCTCTCTCTCTCATCTATCACCTCAGTTACCAAAGTAACTGCATAAAATTGCTAAAAGTTGTTTGAATTATTACTGATAGCAATATGATTATTTTTTTACAAGAAATGTCCATCAAAGTACTTTTACAATCCTGAACATATACATACTTAAATCTACTACCCATTAAAATAAAACAAAGTGTGCTTTAAATCAAAAGCTAAATGCAGAGTTATAACTAATACAGTTGCATTTAATTTTAGGCAATCAAATATGAAACCCAGAGTATCTGTTACTATTTTCCCCCTCATAATGAACAAAAGTTGTTTCATCCAAAACCAAATAATTTTTTTAAAAAGCTAGCATATAGTTTAGTGGTAGTGTATAATGCTTCATTATGCATCCTATACATTATAAAATCATTCTATTTAAATTGTAACCATGACCATGTTGACTGACTGTATCTAGACCCAAATAGCTTTATGAAAACTTCTTCAAAAAAATTCCCAGAAGCAACTTTTGCAGAACAGAGCTGCCTAATGGGAAGCCATCTGGGACTGTTTGTTTATTTTTTCAACTTTCTAGGACATGGAGTTGGTTAGAAACAAGACACCCTACAAAAGAAGGAAGTAGCCCTACAGGGTAGTCTGTTTCTAACCGTACAAATGTCCATGAACAGTATAAAACAAAGAATACATTCAACTATATTTGTATTTCATATCTTCAATGTTCCACTTAGCTCCAGCTTAATCCTGAAGGTCTTGAAAAGTGATATATTTCTTCAGATACCCATGTATGACAAGCACAGGCAGAGAAATGTTTTAATAGTCAATTTAAATCGTTAATCTAATAAGCAGTAGGGGAAAATGAATCAAACTTTTTTTTCTGTATCTAACTAACACATTTGGCTTACACAGTATGTTCTTCTGAAAGGTTAAAACACTTCATACATACCTTCTAAAGTAAAATCTAGCAATATGTACTCATAAGCAGAGTCTGTTTTTGTTTCCACTTGCGGTCTCTTCAGCGTTGAAAATATTTTTCCAGGACTGCTGTCATCTGGATCCTCTAGCTTTCTCAGCCCACACCCCATCTTAAGACCTGGCGGACGGGTATAAAGGGAAAAGTAAGGAAAGGAGGCGAAGGTAGAAACTCTGGAGGCACAAAATCAGCTTCTCTCACAAGATGGGTTAAAAACAAGCAATCTGTTAGATCCTCTTTATTGCCGTTAACCAAACATCCAAACAGAAATCAATCTTCTGCTCCCAAGTTAGAAAAAAGAGGAATTTTCTCTCCATATTTACAGCAAGGCACAACTGCTCTTAAGGATACCAGGCAACAAATTCAGCAGGAGTACTACTTCTCTTTCAAAAAATGCAAACTGCTACAAAGTGAGCAGAGATTTTCCATGCCACGTCAATTTACAGCCAGCCCCCTAATAGTGTTCTGTTGCAGAGGGCACCAATGAGTGCTTTGTCTGTCTCTCTTGGCTGGCTGATAATGATGAGAAAAAAAAAGAAAAGAAAAGAACAAAATAAAGTTAGAACAAAACTTTAGCATGATTACTTACAGTCAGAAGATCTGCTTCAGTGCAATGGCTGGTAAAAGAAATAAAACGGGCAAATGAAGTCAAAGAAATAGGATAGAACGCTTCACCATGGTCTGAGAAGAAAATCATTTCCAGAAAGGAAGTCAACTTTAAGAGGAAATTGCTTCTGGCATCTCAAAGGGGAGGAAAATAAATGAAAAGCAGTTCAACTCTATTTTAAATGTGAGCGTTAGTTGCTTACTTCCTTTTCTTAGAGCAGCTGGAAAACTACAAATCATGCTAGTAAAGCAAAAAGATTTGACTAGAGCAGTGAAATCATACAGTGTTTGGAATGATTAAATTGCCTTCTTGAAAACAATCAGTGGAACAATTATTAGGGTAATCCAATCTCATTTTTAAAAATGGGTGTTGGGAAGATTCCCTCCTAATTACTATCTTCTGGAACATTTTGTAAAAACTATCTTCTAAAATTTATCTGACTTTCCTAAAATAGTAGCTGAAGCATTGGGTTTCTAACTATTATACTTTTATTCGTGTTCATTTTTAAATAGATGCAGTAATCAAGTTAAGCCAGAATGTGATAAAAGATTTGTGCAACCTCAGAAGATGGACTGTCCTATAAAAGATCACAATCATGAAAATCAACAAATCTGTTGTTCATCTTACAGGTCTTTTTTTTGAAAAGTATTAACATGATTCACACTATTCTGTTTCCCCCCCCTTTGGGCATCCCCTAGTGAGATATTTTGGAACACTACACTTTCAATTTCAGAAACTTTTTTTCCCCTAAGAAAAGACAGTAAAAATCTTTATTAGAAATGATGAGACTTTGCATCAATTCCATGTGTTGGAATTCAGCAAATTCTCAGTAGTATTACTGATGATTCATATTAGATAATGTGATATAACTGAATTCATTTTTATAATGATTATACAACATTTTTGACTTCCTGAATCTGACAGAATTTGAGTTTTTACAGGAATATTTTATCTCAGAGCAACCTTGTGCTTAATCTAAATAAATAACTATTTATTTCCAAAACTGCTTAGCTTAAAACAGATTTGTCTGTTATAAAATGTTTATATACTTTATTATAATCCATAATGTAGAAACTAACAGAAGGAAAAAAAGAAAAGTTTTTTCTTATTAATAATATCAAAAACATGTCTACCCCAGGTCTTGGGAAAGCACTTGATAGGTGGATAAAAATGCAAATCCAGTCTAAATATATGGTTGACTGTGCGGTGAACTATAATAAGCTGAAGAAAGAGTGGGCCATCTGGTTAACTGCCACATGAAGATTGCACAGACTAACTACAAGCAATGGCATGATAAAGTAACAACAACGGTGCGTTGGAAGATCTGCAAGAAATACCATTTGCCTGCAAGCAAGAACAGATAAGACTACAAAATAGACAAAGTAATAGAAAATGAACAATTCAAAGTGCTTTGGGACTTTAGAATTCATAAAGACAAGCACCTGATATATATCGGCCCAGACGTAGCAATTGTTGATAAGAAAGACAAAAAAGTCTGGATTGTGGACATGACAGTAGCTGGAGATAGCAGAGGAGGAGAGAACTGAAGAAAATCAGAAAATATAAAGACTTGCAAATAGAATGACTGTGGCAAAAGAATGCAAAGATAGTTCCAATAGCTCCAAAAGAGAAAGGTGCATTCTCAAAATATCTGGAGCAGCAGTTGAACACCGTTGGTATTGACAAAATCATTATCAATCAATTGCAAAAAAAGCAGCTTTACTTGAAACAGCTTATATCTTGCGATGACACCTTTAACACCATCAAACATATCTGCCTATGCCAGGAACGGGCTAGATAAGTAGATAAAAATCGAGTCTAAACATCTGGCTGACTGCAACGAACCTTAAAAATAAAAATCAATACAAGAATGGAGGGGTGCTTATTCTCCAACAGTGATGGAAAATTCTCATTCTGGATCTCATATCCAAATAAACACTTTGCTTCTGGGAATTTCATGCAGAGGACTATTTAGAAATTTGGACTGCACGTAAAAGTTTATATGAGTTTCCATTTTTTTCCTTTGCTAAGTAAACTGACTTGAAAGTTAGTAGCTTAACAGCATACTTGAAATAAATAGATATATGGCTGATTTTAACATGGAAAGGGGTTATGCTCAACGTGGTATGGTCTTTTTGCACATGCTCTATTTAGTTAAGAAACCAAGTTCCCCCCATCTGAGAATAGGGGTGGGTGTTTATAACTTTGCTGAAAATTAAGCAAGGAAATTTAAAAACAAGGAAGTGAGCAGCAATGGTTTGCCTTTGAAGATGACTTTAGGGAGAAGTGGGGCTCATTTCTCCAGGTGGCAAATTCTGTTTGTGACATCTTAGCAAGTTTTCTCTCACTCAGTCCAGGAACCTCTTTCTCTCCTTTTTCATCCAGTTCCTTTTCTCCTTCATCTTCCATTCTTTATGCATCACACTGTTATTCCATCATCATCCTGTTCTTCACTGTTGTTTCTGCTGAAAGAAGGAGAGGTGTACATATAGACATGATTTTGTGTGCACAAGTGCTTCTGTATGCAAGATACAATTGTTAATATAAGCAAATGAATGATCAATTAATTTTAACCAGCAGTTATTTTTTACAATTAGCTATGCTCTCTCTCTCTCTCTCTCTCTCCTGTCCGTCAACACAAACACACACACACACACTCAAGTGCATCTCACACTTGAGATGCACTTAAGAGCTACAGTTCGCAAGCAATATAGGTAGAACAAATAAGCAGTAGGATACTGCACAAAAATTATTATTGCTTACAATTATTTTATCTATTCTTTTTTTAAAAGGGTCTTAATTCAACCTAGGAGTGTAGGGTGGCATTTATTGTCCAGGGCATTTTGATGGCTTTCTGAGGCTCTTCTCTGCAAGACTGGTCCACAGTTTGAGTTTTCTTGGATTCACAACTCTTCCTCAAGGAATAAGTGGCAGCTGTGGCTAATAAGGCCTTAACCTAAATCCAACGTGGGGGCTATTTGTGCCATGATTTGGACAGTCATTCATACTTTGATCAACTTGCACGTGGGCTGCTGCAATGTACTGCACATGAGATTGTACCCCTAAAACATGTGAAAGCTGCAGCTAATTCAGAATACAGTAGCAAGCCTTGCCATGGCCATATAGCACCATTGCTCTATGAGCTGTGTTGGTTTCCACTAGGTGTCTAGTGCAATTAAGGATGCTGGTTAGTGTCTATAAAGCACTTTATAGAATAGGACTGGTTATCAAAAGAACTGTTTCCTATAGTTTTTGCCAGGAGGAACAACTGGACTGAGTTAGGATGCTTCTAAGCCCTTCTTTTAAGCAATGTCACCTG
>JANHFL010004796.1:44933-68445 GCA_032468155.1 Oxyrhabdium leporinum
TCTATCTATCTATCTATCTATCTATCTATCTATCTATCTATCTATCTATCTATCTATCTATCTATCTATCTATCAAACAAACAGTCTTCATTGAAAGGAAAGTTCTCAAGCCTAACATTACCTTACATTGACCTTACAACGGAGTGGAACCAGAAATGGAGACAAAGCAATGAAAGGCTTTTTAATTTTGGCAGCTTAGTCAACAGACTGATGAAACATCCAACTCTTGCTTAGCATTTTTAAATTTTTTACTTTTGAATTTACATCCAAAATGCCTACTTATTCCAAAACTCAATGCAGTTTAGAATAACAGAACAGAAAATTCAAATAAAATTAGTAATATTAAAATTAGAACCCAGACTAAGTTAGTCATTAAAATAAATATTCAAAACCTCAGTGGAATAGATGTGTTTTTAACATCTTGCTGTTTACTGGGAGAATGAGAGATAAATGTGCAGTATAAATCTATAGCTGCCCAGAGTCACTTGGCTGAGTTGGGTGGCTATAGAAATTGAATAAATAAATACATAAATCTCCCTAGGTACAGCTAGGGATTCCATAAGTATTTTATGAGTCTTCCTGAAAAAATCTGGACTATCTGCCTGTGGTCTGTTAGCAAATGAGATAGAGCTAAAGAGAATGTTTTCCAGGAGACATGATAGCATTTCACTTTACTTATTTGGAAATTTGGAGGAAAAAGCTCCTGAGAATCTAAGGTAGTCTACTTTGGAGTATCTCTCATCCATCAGCACAGACTATTATTAATGGTGTTAATGCACCAAATTAATAGAAATGCTCTTCTTTCACTGAGGTAAGAGGATGATGGCATAGTAGCTGGCTTGGCCCATAAGTTTCTTGATCTCTTCAATAAGGCAGGAAGGAAAGGGATGAAGACTGGTGAAATATCTTGTACTAAATGATGGATCATCAGATCCTCAGGTTGCTGAACCTCAGTGAGTAAACCATTAAAAGGAGACTCAAAAATTTCCTGAGAAAGTCAAGGTAACCCCAACTTTTGTTTGGTGAAAGTTTAGAAAAACTTTTGATAGATTTTTAAGATTGTTAATTCTATTCTACAGCAATACATACATTCCTAATATTCCTGTCCTGCCTGTTTCCTAATCTTACTTACCCCAAAGAACTGACACCAGCTTTGTGGTGAGGCCTGTAGTTCATTAAGCAATGAATGATCTCTGCTAAATGGACAAGGTCACGAAGTCTCTGCAGATATTGATCTGAAGGCAACCCACTGATCAGAACTGAAGAAGCTTCTTGGATGAGAAACGAACCATCTTCAAGGAAAAACAAAGCCACTTGCCTTTTGAAAATAATAGCAATAGCACCTAGATTTTACAGCCCTCTCTAGGCAGGTTGCAGAGTCAGCGTATTGCCCCCAACAATCTGGGGCCTCATTTTACCGAACTTGGAAGGATGGAAGGCAGAGTCAACCTTGTGCAAATAAGAATCAAATTGCCGAATTGCTGGCAGTCTGCATTCTAACCACTGTGCTACCACAGCTCCTTTGGGAAAAAGTAGCTTTGGGACCACTAATAAAAAGGGCCTTGCCATCCTAGAACTCTAAAGCAAAATCTCAAAGAAATGTTTTAAAAGATAGAAACCCTGAAGACAGAATAGCAATATTATCAAAAGCTGTCCAGCATCTCCTGAATCTTCCCCGATTTCAAGTCAGGTGAAGAGTAGTTGATGAAAAAAAGACACATAGATTGGAATCTATAGAACTACTGTAACTTCAGCAGAACTGAGAAGGCTGATATGGTGAGGAACTCAAGGCTGTCGTAATTGCCTTTATCTTTTCTTTTTTTCCTTGTTGGAATCAGGCAAGGCCATCTAGCTAAAATATTTTGAACCCTTATTGGGCAATATACCCCATGCCAATTAAATTTCAGCAAGATTTAAGGATTTGATCGAACTCCTAAAGAGATGAACCCATAGTTTTTAGGGCACAATGGAAACAATGGAGTAAGGCAATGCCTACAATAGCTTTAAAATCAAGAATTTGTTCCCAGAGAATTACTCACAAATGAGATGACTGATTGCAATAAGTCTAATAAATGATTGGTAGTCCTCAAGAGTCTATTGAATGACCTTCTCCAAAATAAAAAGACTTGTGGGGGCCTGTCTTGTGAGCGAAGTTTGCTCCTGCAATGTTGATACTTGTGAAATGTGACCTTTAAGGCAAAATGATTGAAGGCTGGATAGATTATGTGGGAAGACAATGGTTTCTTGAGTAACGATTCTCAAACAATAAAAAGTTTTCATTTGTCTGATGTCAGGGGTTTGACATAAACTACACTTAATCATGTAGTATGCATAGAGAGGATGATGTAGCCAAGTATTTCAAACCTCTAGAATGTTCTGGATGGAACCTGACACAAGGAACTTCACAAATTCAGACATGTGAATTACAGAGAATTACAATGAAGAATATCTAGGAAAGGTATAATGACTATACAGGTAGTCCTCAACTTACCACAATAGAGCCCCAAATTTATGTTGCTGTGTGAGAAATTTGTTACGTGAATTTTGTCTCATTGTACAACTTATCTCATCACATTTGTTAAGTGAATCACTGCAGTTCTTAAATTAGTAATACATTTGTTAAGTAAATCTGTTTTCCCTATTGACTGCTTGTCAGAAGGTCACAAAACAGGACCACATCACTCTGGGTCACTGCAACCATCATAAATGTGAGTCACTTGCAAGCATCCAAATGTAAATCACATGACCGTGGGGATGCTGCAATGTCATAAGTGTGAAAAATGGTCATAAGTCAGTTTTTCCAGTGCTGTTGTAACTTCAAACGGTCACTAAATTAACTGTTGTAGGTCAAAGACTACCTGTATTTACTTTTCTTGCTCAGTACGTCTAGAAGGAGAAGTTAAAAATCAAACCATTCCAGGATTTCTTGCTGCCAGCTCTGTGCTGTGCTAGATTTTGCTTTTTCATACAAAAAAGAAAAAATCCTGTAGCTGGCTTTTGTTTTATTTGATGCAAATGTTTTTTCTTAAAAAAAAGAAAAAGAAAAAAAAGAACCACCAACGGTAAATAAAGAATGCTTTATTGAGATAAACCTTTATTACAAAACCACTTTAATTAAAAGATGCAATGTACAGGAACTGATTTGTTAGTCTGTATTTATTATACAGTACATTCATGAAACAATCCAGTCCAGCATAGATTTAGCGTGCCTGTACAAAGACCTTTTACAGTATCTATTAACAGAACTGCTTACTCCTCTCTGTGTGTACAAAAAACAGAAAGCTTTAATAGGTCTTTAATGAATGAACCTGCTTAGGTCCCCTTGTTGCTTTAATATGTAATGCTGAGCACTAAGTCTATACAAAACTTTCAATACTGATAAAACATTTTTCGGTGCATCCATATTATCTCGCTTAAGGCTGTGGTAATTATAGCAAATGCATATACTGTAGTGTAATGAAGACACTTTATCAGTTTAGGCATATTATTTCTATGGCTAGGCAAGCATTTTTTAAAAAATATTGGTTATGATTTACATTTTTATGAAAGGCTTCTTATGATGATATATACATGCCTGGGAAAATATCCCTGTATTATAAAATACAATCCTAAAGCCTACTTGCAACTGCCACATTAAAGGTATTTTTAGAATAATGTTGTATCAACCAGTTTGAAGAGCACCTTCTTGTTCTGAAGCTCAAAACAAGATACTTTTTCATGTTTCTTACATATATTACTGTTTAAAAATAGACTTTCACAATAATAAAGAATTGACATATATAAAAATAAATTTCCACAGTAGACATATACATATTTTACTGGAACAGCTTGTCACTTGTTTTTTTTTTAAGTTGCCACACTACAAAAATTATTCTAAACCCCTGAAATTACTATTTTATTTTACTTAACACTTAGAACCATGTATTACTATAAACTTGCATTGTAAAACTATGCTAAGATATAGGTAAATATAGATATTGCAAAGCCATGTGTTCGGTTATTTAAGACTAAGGTTTAGGTAGAATGTATTTTTTGAGTAATTTATTAAATGGATTTTTTAGCATATTGAAAGCATAAAGCAAAATTGAAGTGGTAGGTCAAAGGATTTATTATTAAACTGAACATTTTTCTGGTTCGTAAGGTAACATTTGGTGTTCATGTTTGTTTGTTTTTAATTTCAAAACAGGCCATTTTTCCAGTAACTGTTTATTCAACATTATAGCACTCTTTTTCTCAAAATATGGAGTTCTGATCATATCGACATACTTAAATAAATTATTTGTAAATCCATGGCTAGTATGATTCTACTTTGTATTCTTAATAAACTTTTGAACAGAAAAATGTAAGTCCCGTGTATTAAAATATTATAAATCTAGCCTTTCAAGTAGCATACAGATGTCTGAATATTAAACATACTCAGGAACTACTGCTTTTTATGGAGAAACATAATAAGAAATAGAACAGTAATAGTTTTGCCCAGGTAGTATTCCAAGCTCTGTGATGTGTGAAGTCTATGAAAAACGCTCATGCATTTTGACAAGAATTGTGTTAGTCCATTATAGAACCAAATTAAAGAAGGCAGTTTTAATACTTTTGGACATAATACACTTAAAATATTTGGAACCTGCTGCTTATTAATTATTGCTATTATTATATTTAATGGCATGAAATAAACTTTTGGCCAAATATAGAACAAACTTGATGTTTTTACTGTTCTTTTATATAGAATTAATTCACGTGGGAAATATATATTATCTTACCTGATAGGCATATCAATAACTGTAACACAATATTTGGAATAAAGAATTTCAAGTATATTGTTTTCCAAGTGCTTCCTTGGATATTCTGAAATATTTTCAGGAAATCAACATTTTATTTTTATATTCTACAAAGAAAAAAATGGGAACCCAAGCAAAGGATTTAAAATTAACCCTGACTACTTGGATGTTTCATGATAATAATAAGACCATAATAACAGAACACATGGCCTTTTCATGTCTATTTCTATATTGTTTACGAGAATATTTACAACTGAGCAAATCCTTTCATATATATAAAGTAGTTTCAAGAGATGTCAACATCTTTATATATATTTTAAAACCTCTGCAAGTATCAAAACACAAACATTAGTCTGGTATTTTCAACAATTCAAATTACTTATTTTTGACATAAAACTACTAAGGTCTGTTACCATAAACATTTATACAAAAGGTATAAAATACTTTTCCGGATGATCTTGTGTCATAAAGGTGCACACCTGTTTATTAATACTAGAAAAGCAAGTGTTAAGAGTCTGAATATATACTAAAAAAATTCCAGCTATATATTGCATATAGGCATCTAATATAACGTTAAACAGAAAAAGAATTTCAAAATAAATTACTTAAATACTGCTCGCATAACTACCATTGCTTTAAAACAATCCCTCAAAAAGTATTAATAAATAAAACCTTCCAACCACAAAAATAGCTTTAAAGCTGACTAAACAAATTAAAATATAAAAAAATGTTTCAGTTAAAATGGGAAAATAATGGGAAAATATTTGACTGTAATTACAAGAATGGGCTTCCATTGTAATTAAGTGTTTCATGTTTATTTATTCTGCTATATTAAGTCTGAGAGATTGTAATAAAAACTTACTAGAAAAAAGACTAAGCAAACTTTTCTGATCTGTGTAGTGTTGTGTAATATAGTGTAGAAGAATACACTAGACATGATATAGGCAGAGATCTTATTTGATTCTGCACTTAAACAGGGGAAAAACTATATCTAAGTGTATGCGGTATTATTTATGCCTGTTGTAATTCAACATTAAACAAAATACATATATGTATAATGTTTAGAATTTTAAGAAAATTATCAGCCATAAAATCAGAATGTTATGTATATATAAGCTGGCAGTCCTATAGTTTTTAAAAAAGGACATTAAAAATCTTAAATTATCTTCCAACTTACTGAAATTAACTTCAAGATGTAAAAAAAAATTTAAAAATATATAAAATGAATTGAACTGAAATAGAAAGATTGAATAAAATAATGTGAATTTGATATTCACTAGATTTCAGTCTAACAAAAATGTATTCTGTTCTTTTATTACATCAGCCTTGTAATTTATCAGATGAAGATAAATGCTAAGCTTGCCTTACAATATAAAGATGTTGGTTTTAAAATGTATTGTTTAAAACAAGCAATATATGCACAGTCTGCATATTACAAATTATTGGTCTGTGTCACCATAGTAGTATACCAATTGATAACAGTAACCATGATTTTTATCCTGCAGTTTATGTTTACTAACTTTATATTCATAAGAGCAAGGATTTTTTAATACCCTTACACAAGATAGAAATTTTGTATTCAGCAAATATAAGATGCTATAAAATTACATACCTTTAAGAGTTAACATATTTGGTAGATACCTAACATTTTATTTAACAGAGTCTGTAGAGGAAGAAGTATTGAGCATATTGTCATCTGATCTGTAATCTTTTCTAGGGTGAAAATGAGGAGTTCGTGCATATCGAGGCTTCAAACTCATAGATGAAGGATGAGAAAAATTTCTTCTCATTGAATGTATTCTGGCTTCCTAAAAAAAACACACACACAAAAAAAACCCACATTCACAAAACCACACAGCTTTATTCTGTAATACAGTTTAAGCAAAAGCATGAAATTTGCTAAATATGTTCCATTAAAAAAAAAATTTCCAAAAGGAAAATGAGCAAATACAAATACAGCTTGAAAAGAAAGACAATAATTTACAATATGATGTAAACAAACCCATTAACTAAATTCATTTCTTTACCTTGATATACTACTAACAAAAATAAATTGAATGCTGGCATCTTTAGTTATAATTTGTCAAATTGAATTATTCGTCAAACTGAATCTCATCTTTTTATTACAGAGACTGGTTATTTTACTTTTATTAGCTTTCTTCAGTGCTGCAGAAATATATAATTTTCAAAATAAGCAAACTAATGAACAGCACAGTAATACCCTTTGAAACAAAGCTTTTTACAGTCAATGGAACATTCTGTAATTTTTTCCATTAGCAAAGTCACAAGCGAAAGATATCTACTTGCTTTTAATATTTATAATTGCTCTGGAAATCTTAGCCAACAAGATCCCTCAAGAATGAGCACATAATTTTTATTCATCATAAATCAAGGATACAAGATGAAAGTTTATGCAGATGAAATATTATTAGCAATCACAAAACCAAATAACTCCATAAAATAGGTAATGAAATTAATCAAAGATTTGGGTTGCTTTTCCAGATACTAAACCAATGAAAGAAAATGCAAAGATAACAGCAAAGCACCGACTTCTGAGGAAGAAACTTCATTAAAAAAATTTGACTGTGAGATAACATAAGCTCCAGTGACACATTTAGGACTATACTTGACAGTATATAACAAAATCTTACTTCAAAACAATTTCAATAAACTAGGAACATGTAGATTTAAAACCAGAAATATTCCTGTTGGGTATACCAGAAAAATATAATAAAGGGGCTATGTATTTAATATTACATGTGTTAACAGCGGCCAGAATTGTATTTGCACACCATTAGAAAGGTGTGAAGATCCCCACAGATGAGAAGATAGTAAAAAACAAAACAAAAACTAGAATGTGCAGAAATGGATAGATTAACACTTGAAATTAAGGAGAAGGAAGATACAGAATTTTTTGAAACATGGGATTTGTTTTATCTATGGTTAAGTAACAGAAACAGAAGTTAGATAGAATATTTAATAATTATAAGCGAAGGATTAATTTTACCATGAGGGTTTATTATGATGTTTGTTATCAATATGATTTAGTATTAATAATTAAGTATTAATATTATGTTGAGAAAATACTGTTATTATAAGATCACTACTAATGAACATTATTATTATGATGATGATTGCTTTAACTAACTGTAACCAGACAACACACTGTTTATATAGAAATCGAAATTGTTGCTCTTTCTTTATGTAGTAAAAATAAAAAAAACTATGGGAAAAAAAACTATGGGAAAAAATAAAACAAATTATATTTAGGTGAAAAAACTTTAAAAATTTTCTGGCTAGGACTTAAGGCATTAATAAAAATGAATGTAATAGCCAAGATAAAATTCTTATTTCAAACAGCACTTTAATTTCTGGATAAATAAATGCAGGATTGGCAAAGGTCAATTAATTCTTTTATATGGAATGGGAGAAAAAATACCAAGAGTAAAATTCAAAATTTTGCAAGATACAAAAGAGAAGCCAAAAACTGTTCCTAATCTCACTTATCTATTAAAAAGTTGGACTTACTTAAAAGCAAGGAGAAATCTAAAGATTTCACAACTAGCACCATCATCAAATGCTTTTTACTTTGAAGAAAATTACAGTAAGAAAGATCTAATTACATATGCAAACATGAGACATCTGGACTCAAAAAGGACTCAAGACATGACAAAAATTGCTTATTGAAGGAAGAAATCTATTATGATTAATATATTTGAGAATAACTGGAAAAAATTTAAAAAAAGGTCCTAAAAGAAAAAAGAGGTACAAGATAAAGAGAACAGAAGTTGAATCAAAATAATTTATTAGCAAGTTGCTACCTAAATGTAATACAGAGGCAGGGTTTGGATTCTACCAGAACGACCTGTTCCACCTTCATAAAGAACACTTGGGAAAAGGTGAGCTACATCTTCAAAGCCTGAAAAGTAAATATTTGGCATATATCTTACCAATCTCATCAGGATGGCATTAAACTAAAAAAAAAAAAGGGGGGGGGAGTGTTAGGGTTAGGGTTAGGTGATGAAGGCCCAGAACCATATACTCAGCCAAGAACTGGAGTCAATAAAGCAGAATGCAAAGGGAGAAGCAAAAGAACAAGGCTGGGACTCTGAATTTCACAGAAAACTAAAACAGTAGGTGGTGCCACTCAAAACCTCAGTTTTCTACACCAATGCCCACAGGATATAGAATTAAAGAGAGACTATAACTCAGGAGAAATATGATGTGACAATATATATTGTGAAATTTGCTGTGATAATACTTGTAACTAGTGCACAGCAATGGAACGGTATAAGTTATTTAAAAGGATCAGAATCAATAGAGTGCTGTCCTGTATGTAAAGTATACTTGCACAGAAACTCAAGAATCAGAGCACAGAAATCTTGTTTAAAATATCAGGCTGATATCATTGTGAGAGTTTTATACATTGCTTAAGGAGGCAGAAGATATAGTATATTTTTTCTGTATCACATAGCCAGTCTTTCAAAGGGTCAAAGAAAAGCAAATATATGTGACAATAAAGGAGGTAGAATTTTGGAGAGAGATCTCCATGGATTTCAATGTAGTATTACCGGAAAGCGCAGGAAATACAATTACGGTATTTGGGTTATAACAGACTTGTTTTCTAGGCAAGCTCATTTTATTCCATGTCAAAAAATTCCTACTGCTAAAGGTTTAGCTAAAATGTTTCTGGTACATATTTATTGATTACATGGAGCCCCACAACGAATCATTTCTGATAGGGGGGTTCAATTCACTTCAAAATTTTGGACAGCGTTCCTAACCCTACTTGACACTGCCCAGGGCTTAAGGTCCTCCCATCACCCGATGACGAATGGGGCGATTGAACACGTTAACGGGGTGTTGGAACAATATTTAAGATGTTTTATTAATTACCAACAAGACAATTGGACTAACCTACTGCCTTTTGCAGAAGTGGAATTCAATAACTCAGTCCATTCCAGCACAGGATTCACTCCATTTAGGGTTGCTACCAGTCAGGAATTCAGCCCTGTGCCTGAATTACCCACAGAGCAACCTACCATCCCCTCCTTGAAAGAGTGGATTGAAATTTAGAAAACACCTGGCCAGTAGTAAGACTGGCATTAATGGAAGCTAGAGAGGCTTTCAAAATACAAGCAGATAAGAAGAGGGTGGAACCAAAACCCTTCCATATAGGGGATAAAGTCTACCCATCCACCAAGTTCCTGCAATCCTTGCAACCCTCTAAGAAATTGGGACCAAAATTCATTGGACCTTGCCCCATCACTAGAATCATAAACCCTGTAACAGTGGAATTACTATTGCCTAAACACTCAGTACACCCAGTGTTCCACATTAACTTACTCAAACGGGAAGTCACATCCCCTTTAAGGCCACAAGCCCCTACACCACCCACCCCTATCATGGTAGAAGGTGAACAACATTTTGAAATCAAATAAATATTTGACTCCAGAATCCATAGGAAAAACACAATATTTAGTAGCATGGAAACATTTACCATCCTCCCAAAATGAGTGGGTGGAGAAAAAGCATGTAAAGGCCCCTACACTCCTTAAAAGGTTTCACTCACAATACCCTAACAAACCATGCTAACACATTATAATGAACCTTTTCTATTTTTTCCCAGGTGGATCTCTCCTTTTTCTGAGGAGGGCAGAATGTCAGATCCCTAAAGTGATACTGCCATTCAACTGGTAGGGAACGAGGATCTGTGACAGGTTGCTATATTTTACAATCCTCATGTGAAAGCTGCTATTTTATAACCTTTATCCTGGCGCCTAAGCGTCTTGAGGATTTCTCACCTTTTTGGGAATGTAGAAGGGAGAGGGGAGGCCATGTGGATTCTTTCACTTTGTAATCAAATGGAAGACGGCTCCGAGAAAGCGGGCTTATCTAGTTCCCAGGATGGCCGGTACAATAAAATCTTCGCACCTGTGGATTGGCTGACTACACATCAGACTGTTGGGAGGGGTTTCTAGTGCCTTATTTCTAACTGTATTGTCTAGGAGGATTTAGAATCTGCTTTGCCTTTGTTTTATTATCATTTCTGCTCAATAAAATATTCTTTTTGAAATACGAGAGTTCTACTTTCTTGAGTAAGGAGGAGAGGTAGGACCTGACATCTTGTTTAAAATATCAGGCTGATATCATTGTGAGAGTTTTATACATTGCTTAAGGAGGCAGAAGATATAGTATATTTTTTCTGTATCACATAGCCAGTCTTTCAAAGGGTCAAAGAAAAGCAAATATAAGGAATCTTAGAAACCTCTAAGGAATCAAACCATGCCTAAATAGCAAGAGCTTTTCATTTATTAAAGCTGGATCCAAACCCAACCTATTTTATGTATGGAGAAGAAGGTATCATGCTCCTCCCCCATTTTTGCAATAATCTTTCCAACTTGAGTTTTTCCTGATTTCTAAAACACGTCAACTGGTACAAAAAAATTAGAAGCCTTACTTTAATAGTCTCCGGTTGCATCACAGGGGCTGGCATGGCTATGGCACTTGGAGCATAAACTTGGTGATACGCTGCTTGAACTCCATGATCAGTATATGGCTGATAGGCAAACAAATATTTCAACTTTTTTTTAGAATTAAATATATCTTCAGTATATGAACAACAACCAAAATTGGATTCTCAGTTTAAACCCTTTTTCACATTCTACTACAGGTCCATTCATCATCTGCTTTTGTTTATCTGTTATTTTTCATAAATTTTCATAAATTTTATTTCTTAAAATATTCATCTACTTTTACTGGGGAGATTTATTCTCCTTTACAAAATTAGTGATAGTGAAGTAGGCAAACTGAGTGTCCTTTAAGGCAGATTTCATTTGAAGCTATGAGAATGTTTTCTCCCTCAGCTCCAAGCTCTCTACTAGCAAGTCACCCATCGGTCCTCTCTAGATCCTGTAGATTTGCATGTGAGTAGTTATCTTCCAGAGCTCAAGTAGATAATCTTTCCACTTTCTCCTTGCCCAGAGAACCCTGTTAGCCTGGGCTCACTACCCATGTACTTTGTCATATAATCTACCCTCACAAACAAATATAAAAACCAAAGTACAAACAAACCCTGGTTGATAATTTATTTATGCAGATTCCACATCCCTATGTAATCACAATGGGCCTTCCAATAACAAAAATGGATATATATAAGCTTTCAAAATGTGTTGAATTCTATAAAATAAAAGCTAGTTTATAGACTGTTGGTGATCTGGAGTAATAAAAATTAAAGTGAGAAGTGGTAATACAACAAACACAATGTCCTATGCTGACAAAATATTAATGTGTCAGCTTAATTCTAAACAGTTCCCTCCAAATTCTTCATGACAAAGACTGCAATCAATAAACTGAGGAGCAAAATCTGTCTGATTTGCCCACTTACCCCTCCCCCAAACAAGGAACTAACAATACTTTTAACATATACTGCTTTTTTTGCTTTACCTAGTACTGATGAATATTAGTTGTTCATTTTAAGAAAAAGCTACAGAAGGGCACAAATCCATAATAAAGCTAATCCTGCCCCCTTGTGGAAAACCCATTTTCTAACTTGAAATAAATGTTTATATTTACCAGAAACTAGACAATCTTGAATTTAAAATGCACCTTTCTCCTGCCTCCCAAGCCCCTTTGATGTATTCTCAATTAATCAAAGAAACTCTATTTTAAAGTTGAATTATCTGTGGAAAAAATAATCTAAAAATCATAGATTGAACACAGCAGACAAAAATGCTTTACTGAATATAAATACCTCTGGAACTGTAGCTTCCATTAGGGAAAGAGGAGGAGGGACACATCCGCCATCTTGTGCAATTTCCAATGGTTGATAAGTAATTTCAGAAGGATGAAGGTAAAAAAATGACGTAGGAGAAGCAGGTGACTAAAAGCAATAAGACAAAAAACTGTGGATACATAATATGTAAACCATATAATTCAACTACATCAGGAAATTAATGTAAAGTTCATTATTACTTTTACATTTTATATATAAATAAATGTCTCCACAAAATTGAAAAATCCCTATTAATCAGATATGCCAACGTAGGTCATCAGCCAATAAAAGCAGATTTAGTCCAAAAAATTTACAATATATCTCAATGTGATTAAAAACATGTAGACCATTTTTTTCTCCTTATTTTTCCAGCTACTTCAATGTTTTTCTCTATTTTTTTCACCAGTTAAAAAACAAATCTATCTCATTCTGACATGCAAAACATGACTATCCCATACAAAAGTTCAATTTATAGCATGGGTTACTCCGACCTATGCAGCAAATCAACAAAAATATTAGAAGATGAACCCCATTATTCATTCAGCAATTTCATAGCATCGTATCCCTGTTTGGGAGTGCTGCTTTCTAGCATCAGTCTATGGCAACTGCTGTTTGAGCAAGTCACAAACTAAGCAAGACACATAAAGCTGATTTTCTTTCAAAGTCCTCCAGTATGCATATTTTCATATGCCTTAATTTCAAATAAGTATAGAGCCTTTCCCCACTACTGAATTGATATGCTGTCTGTTCATAACTCAGCTAGCAAACAAGCTACACTAACGTTATATTTGCTTTTTCCATTGTTGCTCCCACTGTTGATGCCGCTATTTCGACTCATTGCAGTCAACAGATTCCTCTCCAAGATAACACAGTGTTCTGGACACTTTTCTTAAAACATCAATATAATTTAAAGACTTTAAATCTATCAGGTGTATCAGCTGAGAACAAGGTGAAGGCAATGACATGGAATGCAATAGAAAAATGATTTTACCAGGGCGTGCATGTACAGTGAATGGGAAAGGCCCATAGTCTGAGCTGTGAATTAAATCTATTTTTAACTAGGTGCCTTAAAAGTTATTTCAGAATACTTGAAATTGCATCAAGACATTGCTTTAGTAATTTGTAGTAATTGTTATAAAATCTTTTAAAAAATCCTACTGAGCTATTATTTAATAAAGATTGCAGACTTTCTTTAAAAAATGTTATATTCTGAAAAATATGTGCATGCATGTATGCAACTAGCTCTTGGTTTGAATAGCTTATTTAAAAATGTTCTATTTTTCAACTGTCTTCTCCATGCAAGTAGTCCATTTTCTATCTTCCAAAATATAAGCAATTAAAAAGTAATCCAAACTACGTATGGTTACTGACAGCTAAAATGCACCAAACAATAATAGAGAATGCACTGTTTCTTACACAAATCAAATGTCTTTCAATTATTTGGGAAAAGCTTTGAGGTCAAAATAGCTAGGTTCTAATCACAGAACACTATTTGACCATGAAACATTCCTAAATTCAAATAGCTTGATTCAAAACATGATCCATATCCTTACATTCTATGGTACATTTGTTAATAGCATTATTTTCAAAAAGTCCTGAAATGATACAATCTTTTCTCAATATAACATGTGAATTCATCTGTTTGAGATTCACTGAGAAGAGGGTGACTGAGGAACTTAGCACGTTATCAACCTTAATTCTTACAATCAGTTGCCAGGAATAATCAGAAAACTATGTGGCATTTTCAACATGTTACATCAAAATCCTATTTGTAACCATGATTTCAACAAACTATAGTTAGTGATTACTCAATCATAAAAGGTACTAATAACCCTATGTCTTTACTTTCAATCCTGCTTCTCATATACAATAATTTTTATCAAAAGAACAGGGAAAAACTACCGTATTTTTGTTCTTTAAGAATTTCATATGGAGTGTCAAACAGACTAGTAAAATGTGGGAAGAAGACTGAAAAAATGTTTCAACTTACCTGGGGAATGCTCCACTGCCATTGTCCAGGAAGGCATTGTGCAGGAGCCTAGGATAGATAAAATCATTTTTTTTGTTAATACTCTGTCTAATCAAAATTCTGAAGCAATGTATACTTTACATACATGACACCTTGACTAATGACCATATGTTTAATGGCCATTCAATGTAATGGAGATGCTGAAAAAACTGACTTACAACTGGTAATCACACAACCATTGCAGCATCCCCAGTCATGCGATCATGATTCAGACACTAGGCAACTGGCGTATATTTACGATAGTTGCAGCATTCCAGGATCATACAATCACCATTTCCTAGCTGGCTTCTGACAAGCAAAGTTAATGAGGGAAGCTGGATTAATGATATGATTCACTTAATAACCATGGCAAAAATGGTCATAAAATCAGGTGCAACTCACTTAAGGACTGCCTTGCTTAGCAATGAAAGTTTCAGTGCCAATTATGGTCATAACTCAAGGACTGTCTATACCAGGGGTATCAAAATCAAGGCCTGTGGGCCAGATTTGGCCCACAGGGTGCTTAGATCTGGCCCTTGGGGCCGCCCTGGAAACAGTGAAGGACTGGCCCATAGTGCCTTTGCCGGCGAAAATGGTCTCCCAATCTCCGTTTTTAGCTGGGACAGCCTCCTGCAACCCTCTGCCACTGAAAATGGAGCTCTGGAGGGTTGCATCAAGCTCCATTTTTGCAGGGTTGCAGGAGGCTGTCCCAGCCGAAAATGGAGATTGGGAGCCCATTTTCGCTGGCAGAGCACTTGGGCTTGGCCATGTCCACCCCGGCCCCCCAAGGTCAAACACAATCCTGATGCGGCCCTCAATGAAATCAAGTTTGACACCACTGGTCTATACAAACTTTAAACAAAACATTGAAACCATTACAATTAATAAAAAAGTTAAAATACTATTAATAAAATCCAAATGGAGTCTATTTGTAATTTTTCAGTGTTTTTGCTAAAAAGAAGTATAATTAATGTTTTCCCTTATTTAGAATCATATTGAACAAATGCAATCTTTAATTGTTACCTGATAGTGATATGTTGGTTGTTGATAAATTGGCTGAGCTAGCATCACAGGAGAACTAGAAATTGAACGTGACTTTAAAAAGAAAAAAATGACATCAATTAGTATTTTGCTGAGATAGAGACTTCCTGTAAGCACATGGTGAGTCAATGTCTTTCTAGCTTTGGCTGGTTAACAAGACAGCTTTTGCAAAGGAAATCAATGCTAGATCTGAGCTGACAAAATCTCTCTGGAACAAGGGAGAGATTTGTGATCATTGACATGACTCTGGATAGCCACTCATGTGTAGATTATGAAATTGCAGTTTTTACAGTTGGCTTATGAATGGACTGGCAGGGATTCAGAATTACATCAAGCTCACTCATAAGCCAGACTTTATGAACATTACATTTGACCGAGTCTTATATCTTAATCACTTGTTTTTTTAAATTGTTTGAATATTAGAGAGTAAAACCCTTCAGATCAGCAAGGTCTTACTGTATTCATCAGCTGAGTTTCCACCCCACCCCTTTAAAAGATGATGGTGTAAACTTGACTTTAAAAGTTTTAAGGCTACTACCGATAGATTTTGGAAAATTAATAATTAAGGAGCAAGAGGACTTGGAATTATAGTTTTGAATTATTTAAAAGACATTTTCTGATGGAAAAATGGAGATTGCTTTGTTTTTTAATAAGGAGACTTTGAAGGTTGGACAATAGAGCCAGAGAATAAAGAAAATGGAACAGAAATTGTAGGCTTTGGAATATCTCTACATAGATTTTTCAACAGAATGGATGAAATGTTTGATAAAATTGACAAACATAATAAAGTTGGATATCTATGAAATTAATCTGAAGGGGAATTTAAATGTAATGGAAATGAATCTGATGACTTATTCCCTAAAGGAGATAAACAGATGCTGAACAGGAAATTGATTTGGACTTTTTCTTCTGGATGTATAAAAGAACTCTGCTAAGATTAGGAAAGACTTTTTTTTGAAGTGACAAAGGGATACTTTACTTATTGATGCAAAAGAAATGTTACGTTCTGAAGAATGTTCACTTTGAAGCATAGATGATAGGGCAAACTAACTCTAGGACTTTTTTGAAGGAGTTAAAGAATAATTTTAAAAACTTAGAAAAGGTTTGCAAGATTGGCTTATTTGATCATTAAAAATAGCTTTATCTGTTTCCCTTTACTGGACTTTTGGTGACAAAAGATTGTTTGGACTGTTTTCTTTAAGAGATATGCTATGGGGAGAAGAGAAATTATGTTTTATTTAGAGACAGTGATAAGCTACTAAAATTGTTTTGAATTTGCTAGGATGAACAGGGAAGTTACTTATTTTCTCTTTTCTTTTTCTCTTTTTCACACACCTCACTTTTTCCTTGTGCTTTTCTATGTATATTTTGTATTGGTTTTTATTTTTTATTTATAATTCTCAATAAAAATTATTTGAAAAATGTATTTTTCTCAGATATACTCAGGTTTTAAATGTTACTTAGGAATACAGTGCATTCAGAAAGTATTCAGACCCCCTTCACTTTTGTCAATTTTATTATGTTGCAGCCTGATTCTACAGTTGTTGAACTTCATTTTTTCTCATTAATCTACACTCAGTACCTGATAATGATAAAGTGAAAACAAAATTTTAGAAATGTCTGTAAATTTATTGAAAAGAAAAAACTGAAATATCACATTGGCATAAATATTCAGACCCTTCACTCTTTCATACTTAGTTGAAGCATCTTTGGCAGCAACCACAGCCTCAAGTGTTTTTGGGTGTCACACCATTCTTCCTTACAAATCTTCTCAAGCTCAGTCAGGTTGGATGGTGACCTTTGGTGGACAGCCATTTTCAGGTCCCTCCAGATGGTCAATACTATAGGGTTGAAGTCAGGGCTCTGGCTGGGCCATTCTAGGACATTCAGAGTTATCCCTAAGCCACTTCTGTGTTGTCTTGGCTATGTGCTTAGGATCATTGTCATGTTGAAAAGTGAACCTTCGGCACAGACTGAGATGCTGAGCGCTGTGGAACAGGTTTTCATTGAGGATATCCCTATACTTTGCTTCATTCAGCTTTCCCTCAACCCTGATCAGTCTTCCATTCCCTGCTGCTGAAAAACACCACCAAGCTTCACTGTCGGGATGATATTAGGCAGTTGATGAGCGGTACCTGGTTTCTTCCATACATAACATTTAGAATTGAGACCAAAGACTTCAATCTACACTGTGTGCACAATTATTAGGTAAGCGGTATTTTGGATGATTAATTTTATTATTGAACAACTACAGTGCTCTCGATCAGTCCAAAATGAAACCTCAAACCTGAATATTTAAGAAAATAAAAGTGAGGTTATGGCTTTCTTAGGAGAATATCTATGTGTGCACAATTATTGGGCAACTATTAGTGTGCAGAATTATTATGCAGCTAAATGAAAAATGAAAAATTTCCCATCTCGCTTATTTTCATCTGTTAAAGTGAGAATAAACAACAAACAACTCAAAATTTACAAATAAACATTTCTGACAGTTCAAAAAAAATCAATGACCAATATAGCCACCCTTCTTTTCAATAACAGTCATAAGCCTTCCATTCATGGAGTTTGTCAGTTTCTTGATCTATTGATGATCAACTTGTTGTGCAGCAGCAATTACAGCCTCCCAGAGACTGTTCAGAGAGGTGTACTGTTTTCCTTCACCATAAATCTCCCATTTAAGAACAGCCCACAATTCTCAATAGGATTCAAGTCAGGTCATTATTCTTTCATCTTTAAGGCCTTTACAGGCTAGCCACGCAGTGGATACACGCAATGGAGCATTGTCCTGCATACAAAGCATGGTCTTCTTGAAAGATGCAGACTTTTTCCTGTACCACTGCTTGAAAAAAGGTGTCTTCTAAAAACTGGCAGTAGGTTTGGGAGTTGGTTTTGAGTCCATCTTCAACCTGAAAAGGTCCAACTAGCTCACCTTTCATAATACCAGCCCCCACCTCCACTTTGCTGGTGCCTGAGTCGAAATGGAGCTCTGTGCCCACTACTGATCCAGCTACGGGCCCATCCATCTGCTCCGTCAAGAGTCACTCTAATCTCATCAGTCCATAAAACCTTTGAAAAAAATCTGTCTTCAGATATTTCTTGGCCCAGTCTAGCAGTTTTCAATTTATGTGTCTTGTTCAATGGTGGTCAGGTTTCAGCCTTCCTTACCTTGGCCATGTCTCTGAGCACTGAACACCTTGTACTTCTGGGCACTCCAGGTAGGTTGCAGTTCTGAAATACGACAGCACTGGAGGATAATGGGTTCCTGGTAGCTTCATGTTTGATCTTCTCAAATCTTTGGCAGTTAAGGTGTGTCTTTTTTTCTCAACACGTTTCTTGCGACCCTGTTGACTATTTGCAACAAAATGTTTGATGGTTCTGTGACCACACCCCAATATCTTAGCAATTTCAAGAGTGCTGCATCCCTCTGAGACTTTTTACAATTTCTGACTTTTCAGAGTCAGTTAGATCTCTTTTTTAGCCCATTTTGCTCAAGGAAAAGAAGTTGCCTAATAATTATGCACACCTTGATATAGGGCGTTGATCTCCTTAGGCTACACCCTCCCTCATTACACAAATACACATCACCTGATCTGCTTATATCCACTAAGCATTTAAGTTTATACAGCTTGGAGGTGGAAAATATACATAAAAAGGATGATACGGTCAAAATATACACTTGCCTAATAATTGTGCACATGGTGTATAATAGCCATTATAAAGTGGTGCATGGTTTTAAAATAAAATGTAACAACAAAGTAATGTTAATACAGATTTAAATAAAATGATACATGTGTGTATGATCTGTCTGTCTGTCTGTCTGTCTGTCTGTCTGTCTGTCTATCTATCTCTCACCTATTTGCCTATCTATCACCTGCCCTCTTCCTCCCTCCCTCCCCAAGCCTTTGCATATCCCTTCTTTGAAATTGTTCAGTACTTTTCTACCCCAACCAAGTACCAAAAAAAAAAGGAAAAAAAAGTTTTTTGGCTTTTGTGCATCCCATTTTTGGCCTCCCTGGCCCCCAGAAGCACTCTGCAGGCCAGAAATGGGCCCATTTATGGCCTCCCAAACCCTCCAGATGTCCTGTTTTTGCCCTCCATGGCCTGCAGAGTGCTTCTGGGAGCCAGAGAGGGAAAAAACGGGAGACACAGAGGGTTTGAGAGGACAAAAACAGGCCCATATTTGCTCTATAAGATGCATAGATATTTCCACCCACTTTTTTTTGGGGGGGAGTGAGTCTTATAGTCCAAAAAATACAGGTATGTGTTTATCAGTATTGCACTACACAAATATTTCTTGCACTCATGTGTAATACAGTGGGGAAAAAAACACAACTGGATTACAAATGCTTCTTGAAATCATTAATGCAAGCAGGACAAATTAATGGATTAAAATATCTTCAGTGATTAAATGGTAGACTTTAATGTCTTTTTATTAAGAAAAGTATAGCTTTCAGCTGAAGTATGCATAATATTTATAAAATAGATTTAAAAATATAAATATGTTTATATTATAGTAAATATAGATTTTAAAAATAAATGCTGATGTCACTGAAAGCAAAATATTAAACATATTTTAAAACAGCTTTAAGAGCACCTGCATTAATTGATGCTACAATTTAGTTAAGAAATATGAGCCTTTGGGTGCAGGCACAGTATATGTTGCTTGAAATGTAAAATGAGATTATTTGTTGGATTGTTTGATTATGTGCCATCAAGTTGGTGTCATCTCTTAACAACCACATAAATTTTCTCCTTGACAATTTGTTCCTGACATGGTCCTTCAAGTCTTCCAATGGTTCACCCATCAATGCTTTAACTGAGTTTATCCTTGCTGCTGGACATCCAATTCCTTTTTCTTCCACTTTCCAGCTTTCTCCAGAAAGCTGAGTTTTCACTTAATCTAACCCTAACCCTTAATTTGAACCTAGTCATTTGTGCCTTGAGTGTTCAGTGTTCAATTTTGCTTGAATTTGTTTGATGATCCAGTTGTGTGTTCTTTTAGCTAGCCGTGATGTTCTCTAGCCATGATGTTTCCAAAGCCAGAATTCAAAAGCCTCAATACTCTTTCTATCTTGTTTCTTCAAAGTCCAACTTTCACTTCCATGGACTGTTAGAGGGAAAACCTTGCCTTCACCATTTTGATCTTTGTAGATGTAAACACATCACAATGGCTGAACATGTTTCCGAGTTTTTTTATTGCTATTGTACCAATTGCAGTCTGCAACGTATTTCATAACTGTTGGTTCCTTTATTGTTAATAGTCAATTCTAAAAAAATTGTAGACATGACCAAGTTGAGCCAGAGGGAGGGGTCAAGCATGTCATAAGTTTGGTGCCCCTTCATGTCCAGAAGAGATCAAAGTCCTCCTTGAATTCCTTTGATTCTTATCTACCACCAATTTGCTTTGACCATTAGTATGGGTAATCCTGGACTTACAACAGCACTGAAAAAAGTGACCTATGACCGTTTTTCACAATTACGACCATTGTAGCATCCCTATGATCATGTGGCCAAAATTTAGATGCTTGGCAACTGGTTCATACTTATGACTGTTCTGTGTCCCAGGATCACTTGATCAGCAGCGTGTGACCTTCTGACAAGCAAAGGTAATGGGGAAGCCAGATTCACTGAACAACCATGATGCTAACTTCATAACTGCAGTGATTCACTTAACAACTGCCACAAGAAATGTTGTAAATGGGGAAAAACTCACTTTAAAAATGTCTCACTTAGCAACATAAATTTTGGGGTCAATTGTGGTCGTAAGTTGACGACTACCTGCAGTTCAGATTTTTGTAGAGAGATATCATGGAATAAATTTGTAATTTGAAAAACTTGGTTCCTGATTTTTTACACCTGATAAGAATTTCAATTCTTAGAATTGAAAAGTCAATTCTAATTAGACAATTTTAAATAAATACAGTAGTAATCTTTTAGTAAATAATAAAATATAGGAATCCTCAACTTATGGCAGTAATAAAGCTCTAAATTATGGTCATAAATCATTGCAGTTGTGAATTGAGACATCACATGACAAGATCCAATTTAATGGAATTTGTGATGGTCATTAAGTGAATGCCATGATTATTAAGTAAATCCAATGTGCATTTTTTTGTCAGAGGCTGAAAATAAATGCCAAAAGTCAGCAAAAAAATGTTAAAAATCACAGACACATGAGCGCAGGATCAGGCAAACAGCCATAAAGGTAAGCTGGTTGCCAAGTTCCCAAAATGTGAACATGTGACCATGGGGATGTGTGTGGCTGTTGTAACTTTGAAACTGTGATTTATATCACATTAGGGGGATGTGTTGTAATTTTGAATGGTCACTAAGTGACTGGTCATAAAATCACCTGTAAGGTTGAAATCCCCTAACTCAAATACAAATTTAATATGAGGAGACTTAATTCCTTTTCTTTTCTCAGCAACCCAGCCTAAAAACTTTACTTCCTACACAAATGTAATAATTGCCAGGCTCTCTCACCTGTTTCTTCTCCTCCACTTCTTTTTTCCATGACATAAGGTCAGCGCTACCCTCAGATGCCAGGTGCTAAGGAACAATGAGTAATAATGAGCTGACGTGGAATTATATGCCATCTGACTTGCTTTGTTCCTCTTAAGCTAGTAATGTATTGCCTTCGTTTAAACTGAATATTTTTTCCATTTTCAGCAATAAAACAGAAATCAGCATCACATCTCATCCCCTTTTGTAAGAAGATTGATGGGGGGGACGATCTTTGTTTCAGGTGCAAAAATGTTTTGAAGGGACTTGCGGCAATAATACAAAACAACACAAATTCCAAACTGTTCCTTGTCATTTACTCTATGGCAGGCCTGTCAAACTGGCAGCCCGCAGGCCGGATACGGCCCACGCAGGCTGGATACGGCCCACGCAGGCCATGCCCACCCAGGTTTCACAAAGGCAAAAAAATGTCATGATACACCCTGCGATGGGATTGAGTTTGACACCCCTGCTCTATGGCATCAGATGAAACATTTAATCAGCTCCATCCCCATTTGTGGTCCCCAAGTCCACTGACAAAAGCACGGCTATAGGGTCCTCCAGAAAAGTAACAAGGTGAGGGAGGTACAATTGTACCTCCAGGGATATGATGTTCCATAGACAAGGGGCCACCACCAAGTTCTGTGACCCTACCAGATGTACATTCCTAATATATGGGACCGGCCCCCTTCCTGGCGGGTCAGGTAGATGTAATGTGGGAGAGGCAATCCTTCAGATAGCCCTATTTTCTGATTTTCTTGATGTAGGCTATTAAATGCAATGCAAGCTCTATGTTAAAAGCATCTCTTATCGTTGTGTATACTACATACAATCCTGAGGGGCATGCCTTTTTCAAATGCATTTTTTGGAATTAAGCAAATGCTAATAGGCTTTTTGTAGAAAGACAAATGCTAACAAATTTATTAACAGACTAATTCCAGTGGGGACCGAATAAAGAAATTCACTTCCAGTGGACTTCATGGAACAATTGTTTTACATCTGCACATTGTTGTACAAATTGTAGCTTTTCCACATGCTAATACTGCCTGCAGTGACAGCCTTTGGGAAGGCTGTATTCTCCAGATATTCTTACATGTCCCTGAGTAAGAAAAGTGCTGTGGAAATAAAAGGCCACGACCGAGGAGAATTTACTGGGAATATGATCGTTGGGAATATGCAGTTTGGCACTCTTCAGTAAGAATGTCTTACCAAATATTATGCACAATTTTAATATGAGCACTTCATGACATGATTCAACTTGAGGAGATGGGTGCTAACTAAGCCTGCATAGATTTTTCTTTGTGACTGATATGATAATTCTAAACCTATGGTTTGGTTTACTAAGGTATACTCAATAAATTATAGATAGCTAACTGCATAAAACATTTTAAGACATAAACCACAATCTTC
>JANHFL010004796.1:78849-98098 GCA_032468155.1 Oxyrhabdium leporinum
CACTATCTGTAAATACAAACCTGTGTGCTGTATTTGCTCCTGGGTTGTCTCACCTAGTCACACTGTGTGCACTCTGATAAAGGATGTTTTAGAACAGCTTTTATTGAATAAGAACTATACAACAGACTAACAACACAGGATTATTAATAAACATTTAAGTTATGTTGCATAATACTGTGCATTTATTTATTTATTTATTTATTAAATGTATACACTGCCCATCTATCTGTTTGGAGTAACTCTAGAATGTAATAATTTAATAATTCCATATAAATTATACTGATTTAAAAAAAAAGTAATGGCATCTTAAAGAATAACAATATTGATAAAATGAATGTGAATGAAGAAATAAACGATAGTTGGATAACGTTTTAGCATTTCTTCCCTCAGGTAAATAACTGCATATACTCTTTTCTGAGGACCATACTCTTATGAATTTAATTAAATGGATTTTAACTGAGTATCATGACATATTGTTTTATTACAAATAAATAACACAACTTGGCCTCTAGAAATTGTTTTCAACCAAGCACAGCCTATACTTTTTTTTACTAAAAAGCCTAACACTGTTTATAAAATTACTCCCAGATACTTTGCTTATAGAATTACAGACCCAAAGGACTTTTATACCATGCTCTTAATTTTTGGAAGACTATATACAGCCTCTAAGCAGTATATTAATTTAATAAATGTTTTGGTTTACTAACCCTTTTGATACTCCAGCTCTGTCATTTACTATTTTTACTTCTTTTACACAGCCATATTGGGAAAAAAATTTCCTCAGGTCGTTCTCATTAGTCTATTAAAATAAATAAAGGGGGAGGGAGAGAGAGAGAGATTAAGACCATATCTTATAATACTAGTAAATCTAGTTAAAATACAATTATCACTTAATATTGACATTCTTTTAATAATTGGCATATTTGCTCAATCAAAACAAATTTCAATCTATCCACTTATACACTATTTTGAAAGTTACATTACTTTCTAATAATATTCTTCAGCAGTTTGTACAATAAAGATACCTGCAGTGTTTCTAAAGTGGGTTAAAGACTTACCCATATTGTATTTCCACTTTCATCTCCTATGGTATTCTGAAATTTGTTTTTGTTTTAAAAAAGGGAAATAATACAAAATTTCTTTGGATATGTTAGTATGCCTGATAATGATTTTCAAGACCATTTTCCAGAAAAGTTACTCTCCAAAGATACACAAAGAAGTGTTATTGCAGGAAATCAAATGGGAAGTATTGGACTTTTTTAAAAAATGAATCACCTTGGGAGTGTGTTTTGTTAAAACAAAGTGCTGAACAGGATATAATGAATAGCAATAACACTTACATACTCTTCCTAGTACTTTACAGCCCTCTTTAAGCAGTTTGCAATCAGAATATTGCTCCTAACAATCTGGGTCCTCATTTTACCGACCTCGGAAGGCTGAGTCAACCTTGAGCAGGTGAGAATCGAAGAGCTGGCAGTTGGCAGAATTAGCCTGCAATACTGCATTCTAACCACTGTGCCACGATGAATCTCTATATAAATTGAATAATATTATTTAAGAGTCAATATTTCATTAGAGTAGCACTTTTAAGTTTTTAATGTGGGTGCATATTTAGATATTTTACTAAGCTATGATGGAAGGGAATATATTTTCAAGCATGTATATTTCCTGTCGTGTCTAAGAATATAGATTTTTTCGCTTTTGGTTAATTGTAACACTGGCCTTTGAATGGATTGGGAGTGGCTAGTTTACACTTTTCGCAACATACACCTTCTCATTCATAATTGTTTATAAGGAAAAAATGCACACTTTTCCATACTGAATAGAAGGTCCCATGGATGAAAGGCAGTGAGAGGACGTTACCTGGATATTTTCAAGGATGCTACTTTGATATTTTCAAACTTAAGAAGAATAATTTGAAAAACGAAAAAGTGAAATAGCTGTGAGCAAATTTGTGGGTGAAAGATTTTAAAAACAGTACAATAAAAGATAGAGTGAACAGAGCACATGGCTGATAAGCTAGGATGATTCCCTACCCTCTATCTTCACAAAGACACTAGTAAATTTGTTCTGGAAAATCCCCAACCTATTGAAATAGATCAGAGTGTGAGCCTGGAATCCGTTGTAATGACAATGCCATTTTATTAGACAACAACAACAACAGCAAAGGGATGAGATAGGGGAGAAGTAACACTTATTTTCTATATCTATCTACCAAATGATAAAATCATAAGAATACATTCTTAGATATATATGTAATAATATAAAAACAATTCTATTACAATAAAAGTTGGACTATTATTCAGTCATCCAAATTACCTTAAAATCAATTCCTCCAACAAAGATGCGATTAGGAATAACTGTTCCAAACCTTGGGGCACTGGTGGCGTTATTTAAAGGCACCGGCGACACAGTCTTAGGAGATGGAGACAAAGAATCAGTTTGCATCTGATTTGCAGTTTGCTGTTGAAAAGAACATATTCTTGTTAAATATATTTTCAATCTAATGTATTATGGATTTTCAAAAATTAAAATGAAAAAAAGGACAAACAATAGTTGTAATCATTTCTAGGGAATGGGAGCATTTTTACTTTAATCCAGAAGTAATTTAATGCCACAATATCAAGTTTCTCTATCTTGTATTATGTTTTCATATATAAGTAGTCCTTCAGTTACAAATGTAATGGAGCCTGCCCATTCCATTCGTAACCCGAGGACTCATAGGAGTGACCTTGCTAATCGGATGCATGACTTGTTAAGCGCATATGAGGTATCCCGAGGTGGGGAACACCAATAGAGGGCCTAGTGATGGAACAGGCCATTGATTCAGACCACCCAAGGCCTCCCCCGAACCACAGATACCTCAATTTCCCTCCACTGGGATCCTCACAGTTGCTCCTCCCCCATTCTGCCACACCAGGTCATTTAACTTATGAAGATCTGCCTCCTCTCCAGCCTCTGTTTCTTTGTCTGCTCCCTCCTTTCTCATCAGCAAAGGGCTTGAAGAAGCCTTTGGCTACAAAAAAGGAGGCCCAGAGGGCTATGTGTAGCCTTCCAGGCCTCCTTTCTTGCTGTTGAACTGTTTGAGCTTGCTTTCAGCAATGAAAAAGGAGGCCCAGAGGGCTGCGTGCACCCTTCTTAGCCTCCTTTTTCATCACCAAACTGCTTGAGTTGGCCTTCGGTGATGAAAAAGGAGGCCTGGAGGGCCTTGTGTGCCCTTCCAGCCCTCCTTTCTCACTGCCAAAACACTTGAGACGGCCTTCGGTGATGAGAAAGGAGGCCCAGAGGGCTGCATGCACCCTTCCAGGCCTTTCTCTGAAGCACTTGAGGTGGACTTCAGTGACAAGAAAGCCCTGAGGGACGCACGTTCCTCCGGGCCTACTTTCTCGGCTGCAAAACACTTGAGGATTGCATTCCTGTAGGCTTCGGCAGCCCTTTGCAAAAAGCTTTTGCTGGTAGGAACAGAGCTTCAGAGGGAGGTGCCCGCTCCTCCCAAGGTCCGTTGGTGCCGACAAAGGCTTTTGCAAATGGCTGCCAAAGCCTACAGGAATGCAATCTTCCTGCAGGTTTCAGCAAGGAAACAACAAATAGAGGGAAGGCCTGAAGGACCAAAGTCTTCCCTCCATTTGCAAACATCCAGGCCTCAATTTGCAGAGAAATGAGGCCTAAAGTGCAAGATCACACGAGCTCAGCAGCACAAGATCTTGCACTACTGATCTCGCATGATGTCGTGGTACGTTAGGCCTCTGTTCTCTGCGAATGTACCAAAAGCCTGAAGCAATGAAGCACGCAAAGAAACCGGGACAGAGAGATCTTTGCAAGGTAAGTAGTAAAGTGCCTGTGAAGATCCAGCAGGGGGGAATAGGTGGGGGGAATGTTGCAGAGCCTCTGCGGTAGTTCGTAAGAGCAAACAACTGCTCTGGTGCTGCAACATTCGTAATTTCAGGACTTGTTTGTAAATGCTAGTGGGAGCTTATCGCATAACTCTGAACATTCGCTAAGGGAATGCTTGTAACCTGGGATTATCTCTACTCAATTCTTAATTCTATAAAGTTGTAAAAGTTATTAGTTTATAAGTGTATTAAATATTGTCTTAACTTAAAAGAATAGTCTTTTTTTAAAAAAAAGTATGAATATTATCCCTTCTTTATTATATTAAATAGGATACTTGTACCCTCTCTTTTCTTAGAACAGTTCATCTGTACAATGAAACCTACATTTAACCTAGAAAGTAAAACACTAATTTAAAATAAAAATTTGAATTCCACATGATTAAACTATACATTAAAAACATTTTTCATTTAGCTTTTAAAAAAAGATCCCATTACATGTCAAATTATGTGTTTTGAAGTATTTCCACTGCATAAAAATGAAGTTATATGAAATCAGATATCAGAATAGTAAATATCATTTAGATAGATTCAAATATATATATATTACTCTAAAGAAAACCTATTTAGCTATGCTTTTCTTAGTATATATTCCCACTCATAAAAATATAGCAGTTAAATCCAGTTAGTTTGTTCATTTTCCCCTCTAAAGATTGTTTTCATACTTTAGTAAATTCAAGGCAAACACCAGGCCATTTTTAGCTTTATTAGATTCAAATATTGTTATATTTGGTATTAATAATTTACTAAGAAACATGACAGATTTTCAGCTATTATTCAGTAAAGAATATACAATGTTCTTGTACTGACTTGTAAATAGTCTAAATTGTAGTCCTTTCCTCTCATCTCCTTCTGTCTCTAAAACTGCTCTACTTTCAAAGCACATATTGATAATATCAGTCACAAATATATAAAAAATCCATTAATAATAAAATTATTTATCTCTGGGTTCCTAATTGTTAAGTGTCAATTTATTTTCCAGAAAAATGCCATTCTGAATATCTGAATTGTCCAGTATAATGTATGTAAAGCATGCACAGGAAGTGTCAGCATAGCTTAATGTGCTATGAGCAACAGCACCACGGCAAGGTCTTTAGTCCTGAGTCTGTTGAAAACACAGCTGAGAAAAAATACTATAAAAGTTCAATCATATACTATAGGTAATTCAGAAATTAAAGTACAGTTATAAACATTAACAGACAATAAAATTATTTTTTTCAGTCTTGTTTTCCTCACATTGATAATGTATTCATTGCCAAAATATACTACATATTTAAACATTTGTGGCTATTTGGTACTATTATTATTTGAAAATTTTCCATTGAACAATTCTAGCAATAGTATTTTTCTGGAATGTTTCAGAAACTATAGATATAAACTTGTAAAGAGCTGAAGGTATGGATCTAGTCTTCACTGATTATTAGAAATTTTCATATTATCATTTATTACGTCCTTTTTATTATGTATTCCTACCAGCAAAAGGAGTTAAAAGCCAATATTTGAAATACATTAACATACTGATAGTATCAGAACCATATAATACGAGAACTCACATCACATTTCTTCTACTGTTGTTTAACAAAGAAATCTTTACTGTACTATAGAGTGCAAGCATGAAACAATTAAAAATTCCTTCTATTTTGGGGCTAGAAATTCTAACGGACAGTACTTTCTTACAGAGTAATTTTTAAAAATAATATATTTTTTTAAAAAAATCCTTATCATATTAATACTATCATCGATATTGAAGCCCAATAATTTAATTTCTACACAAATAGTCCTCGAGTTCTGACCCAAAATTTGTGTTGCTAAGTGAAACATTTGTTAAGTGAGCTCACCCCATTTTGGGACTTTTCTTGCCAGTTGTTAAGTGAATCATTGTATTTGTTAAGTTAGTAACACAGCTGTTAAGTGAATCTGGTTCCCCCCCCCTCATTGACACTGCTCTTCAGAAGGTTGCGAAAGGGGATCACGTGACCCCAGGACACAATAACGGTCATAAACATGAACTAGTTGCCAAGCATAAAAATTTTGATCACATGACCATGGGGATGCTACAACAGTCATATGAAAAATGATCATAAATAACTTTTTTCAGTGCCGTTGTAACTTTGAACGATCACTAAATTAACTGTTGTAAGCTGAGAACTACCTGTATTTTCTTCCTTCAAATATTTATTGAATTGTTGTATAGAAATGAGAGTTGTCATATTTAAGTTTTAATAACAGTGGAAATCAAATCAAATATGTAGATTTACAGAGATAAAAGAACAACAATGGAGAGAACTCTATCTTCTCCAACAAAGAGCTTATTACTATTAAAATGGCTCCAAGACCTTTGATAACTTTTAATAAATCAATTTGAATGTTTTCTTATTTATGCTTGCTTCTAAATTCATTTCAAAGTACTATATCTAAACTAGCAAAAAAAATATTTTTGAAACCTCCCAACATGTAAAAATAAATAAATAAATAAAAAATAAAACATTGATCAATAAATAACTTGTTGATAAACTATGAAATTACAATAGTATTATAAAAAAGAAGATATTTTAAAACAGTTTATCATTTTAAAGATTGTTATATAATTATCACAGTTTTACTATAAACTGTCAAGATTTCATATTTCTAAAACACTAATACATTTGTTTTGAACTATTTGGCATTATATATAGCATTGTGAAATTGACAGATTACATAAACACATGTATTCAAAGTTTCCACACAATATAATTCCAGTAATACTAAATATACATATAGTATTGGTTTACACATGATTGTCTATATTTTTGGCACAAGAATAGATTCTGCTAATTATCTATAGGTCATCAATGGTTGCTTTAATAAGAAAGCCTTGTGGGTTTTTTTTGAAGGGACACATCTTTGTAATATATTGTTTGGGATCAAGTCTGATATAATAAAATAGAGGTTCTCCTTACAAATTACATTTTGATCATAGAGGTTTATTTGTATGTATGATAATTCCTATCACATACAGAAGAATAGGTCTACTTTGCTTGCTATCGTCGTTTTTTAACAACCCCATAATCCCATGCAGGGTGGAGTCTGGGCAACTGAATGGAGCTGAGTGTTTACTGGCCGGATGCCCTTCCTGTCGCCGATGCAGAGGTTTTTTTCAGCAGATATATTCTCAGTGTGCCCAGAGAGAGAAATATCTGCCTCTACTTAGGATCAAACTCACAAGCCTCTTGATTGTGAGGCAAGAGCTCCACCTCTAAACCATAGCACCACTAGTCTATTTTGCTTCCTATGAACACGACAAATTCAAATGTTTCCGAAGCATGAGAGAAGAGGGGCTATCTCACAATGTTTTTTAAATGCATGTCAAACAGCTTAACAAAGCACTGAATTCAGACATATGATGTGCTGTAGTTGATGGTAGGGTGATAATGACACAGACATGATGAAAAGATAAATATTGCTGTGATTTTTATTTTCTCATTTATTTCTTTTACAGTGGCAAACGACTGTACTAGAATGGTTCTAGTTAAGAAATTAATAGATTCTACACTACTGTTTCCCGATTCTGCTAGTGGTTTTCCAATTGATATGCTTGGTGATTCTTTTGATTTTTTATTTCTTTTCTCCTGACAAAACCAAACCAGTTTCTAGATATAGCTTAATAGGATATAGTTGTGATGGCGAACCTATGGCACGCGTACCGGAAGTGCCACACAGAGCCATCTCTCTAGTCACACCAGCCGTTGCCCATTGCTCTTCTGGGTTCTGGTGTGTCTTCCCGCGTACGGGAGCGTGGGAAACCAGAAGAGCAGCTCCCCGGCGGGCACTGAGCTTCTGGTTTCCGGCACATGCACTCCTGTTTCGGCACTCGCTGCCGAAAAGGTTTGCCAACACTGGGATATAGGATCTTAATTAGTAGGAACAATAAAGCAAGTAGGAAAATGACATAACTGACATAATTATATATTAGATCTTATTATCCAGTCTATGCTGTAATTATGAAAAAAGGAGTTCTCTTTCCTATCCATGGCATTTGCAATGTAATCTGCAAAGCAACTCTGTCTCAGACTGTAAGTGGTTTATTATAATCAGAACTGAATTGGAACTGGTTCTACCTTAAGTGAACTGTTATAAGAAATTCAGCAGATGTTTGAAGATAAAATCAGCAATATTCACCATGACTCCATACACACTGTAGCTCTATTATTGGAGGCAACGAACTATTCAATCCAATTATTTCAAAGTTTTGGTTATTAAAACCTAAAAATGCAATCAGGAATCTGATTACTTGAGGATTTCTGGGGAAGAAATGGTGAACTGAAGCAAGGTTAATAACTTCAATAGAATGAAGAGCCACCATGTAGATCGGCTTTTCATAATTCTTCTTCAATCAAGGAGGGGACTTGAAATCACCCACAAGTGCTCCATAGTGCTAATCTTCATGAAGTGAATACAAGACATCAGCAACCAGAGCCCTGAGAGGGAAGAGAATAACCATCTTGCTGAAACCACAGTTAGTGCCATCAAGAGGACAGTGGGTTCAATGCTTTTCTAATCACTTATGGAAATTGCTTGTTAACTGCATTTTAGGTATTGAGAACCTTTTTGATCATTGTTTTACAGTACGAGATCAGTTTCTTTCCATTTTTAATGAAAGACGTTTTAAATATAGGCAGTCTTCGACCAAAATTGAACCCAAAATTTCTATTGCTAAGTAAGATAGTTAAGAGCTTTGCTCCATTTTATGACCTTTCTTACAATAGTTGTTAAGTGAATCACTGCAGTTAAGTTAGTAACACAATTGTTAAGTGAAACTGGCTTCCCCACTGACTTGTTAAATCACAAAAAGTGGTCACATGACACCAGCCACTGCAACGGTCATAAATACATGCCAGTTGCCAATCATCCAAATTTTGATCATGTGACTATGGGGAATCCTACAACAATTGTAAGTTATGTCACTTTTTTCAGTGCTTTTTTCAGTGCTGTTATAACTTCTAATGGTCACTAAATGAATAGTTTTCAGGCAAAAATTACCAGTTCAAGTTAAAAAATTTAAACTTTGATTCTGGAAAGTTAAAAGTTGGCTACGGGTCCAGATACATTTGAAATAAGATTTCGGTATTAATTATAAGATTTCTTCCCATGGGAAAATGTTTTTGTTTTGAATTTTCTTTAAAAAACATAATAGGATGTGTAAAAAGTTAGCACCCCTCTCTCTCCTAGAAGAATGAAATATTTTGAAAAATATTAAAAAGGCAGAATATTATATTTCCCTGGATGAGAAATGGAAAAACATGTGAGTTAATAGAATACATGTTCTTGCACAGGAACAGGAAGTTCAAGTGCAAAGCCCAAGAAAAGGTATAAATACCCACCCACTCTCAACTCCATGTGATCAGTTGCACGAGAACTACAAACATGTGGTTCTGTTCATCAATAAATGGACCCTCTTTCCAATCAGCCTTCAGCCTCCATTTTGTCTCCAGTGCCTTTCTCCCAGTTTGGAACTGAACTAAATGGATATTTCTTCCAACAAATGAGACTATGAAGGTTAGATACTAAAGAGAACCAGCAGTACCTAAAAATTACAATTAAAGGAGAATACTGACATTTTAATTGCTAATTCAGAATGAAGCAAAATATTTTAACATTGAAAATATTGAAGGATATTTTGAAAAATGTAGTTAATTTTAAGAGTGTCTACTTCCATTGATAAACTGCTTCAAAGATGTTATGAAACAATATCGAATTTAACCTGACAAGATTGAGATTGATCTGAAAATGGATTTAACAATGATAAGCTACAAAAATTATATGGAAAATGATACCATATGGACATACAAAAGAAATCAGCTTAATAATTAAGAAGAATGTACAAATAATAAACCAACGCAGTGATATGGATAATTTTCCTATATTGGATTTAATAAAGAGGATAGTTAAAAGTTTGAAGAATTTTGGGAGAGACAAAGAAAAAATGAAAAGAATTCAACTTCTAGAACATTATTTGAAGGGATTGTAGATTATTAAAAGTAAAAGGAAATTTGTTTATTTGATCAAAGTTTGAATAGATATGTTGTTATCCCTAGTAACCTGCTGTAATGGGTTTTGGCTAATCAGGGCTGAAACAAGACTAAGGATACTTTTTTTAAATAAATAAGGGGTTATGGGGAGAAGAGATCATTTTTGTATTTTAAGAGAAGGTGGAAAGTTATTAAAATAGTTTATACTTCTGATGAAGGGGGAAGAAATTTCTTTATATATTTATTTTTTTCTTTACCGTCTTGTTTTTTGTTTTATTTTTCCTGTTTTTTCTTTTATGCACCTTCTATTTTTTTAAGTTTGTATTCGTTTTAATAAAAGAAACTTAACTTTTAATAAAATTAACTATAAAAGGGAATCTAAATACTTTCATGTTGAAAGTTTGTTGCTTCTAATAAATAGGGGATAACTATTTGTATCATTAAAGTTACTATTCTTTCTTTAACTGGCTATCATAGTAGTACCAGGAACAGTACAGTACCAAGTTCTTTTGAAAGGGGCAGCAACTGGGCCACTCCTAGAAAAATGTAAATACGAATGAATAGAGAATAAGATCGTTAGCATGTCATCAATGACCAATTTCAAGTAGTACATGATGAAATAGAACTCTTTCAATTCAGTTTGAACAAATCAGGATTGAAAATACCTTGGATCAAGATTGCCCATGCAATTAAAGTCTCACACCTTTTTAAAAACATACACCTAGAAATGTTGCAAATTAAAAAGGGGGCAAGGCCTCAATTGTGCAGCTAAAGCCACCATATTTAACCCATTGTGGAACATTCCCTACCTTGAGCACCCCATAGTTGGGAATATGTAGTTTTACTTAACACAATTTTCAACATTATTAGTTATGGTATCTTTCTAGTTCAGCTGTTTAACCTATATACACATTATTTTATAGTGCTTCTGTTCCTACTTGGATAGCAGATTACAGAAAGGGTGGTTTACTCTGTGAGTTATGTATCAGAATTCCTCATTCCATATTATCCTCTGAGCTATCTGTAGGAACCATGGGATAAAATACAGCATAGGAAAATGAGTGAAGATTTAATAAAATTCATACAAAACCAAGACATTGAGCGAGATATAGGATTTACTGTAACAGAACAACAGCACAGTAATTAACTGAATAAGGTCCAATAACTAGTCAATCCTGACATGATAGTAGCATAGTCATCAAGTGGACAATTTTTCTAGCTCTGATTTGGAGGTGGTATCTCTTGAACCTCAAATAAATCAGAAGCATCCCTATCTGAAGAGAGAGCCTGGTATAATTTAGTCATGTTCTGGTAATCTCCCAGTAGATAGCTATAACGTGTGATGTACAGGATAACATTTGAAAATGTCTTGAAAACTTCCAACAGTCTTTAGTATGATAAGACTGCTGAATTTGAATCACAATATTGAAAAAGCAATCTCCTTGAATACGATGCGCTTCATAAATTATAGATTCCTACAACAATTCACCACCATGGCCAAACCCCAAATTTCAATGCATTTGAAAAACACCAAACTGGAAGCTTTCTAATCTGTAAAAAGTGGCCTTTGTCCAGAGTTTTTGTTGAATGAAGCTTGGTGAGAATCACCAGAAAAAAACATTTCAAGATGCAATCTTTTTAGAATGTCCAATGAAGACTGTGCAGACACACCAAAACTATGTCAGGAATTAGCTCCCATGTTTTATAGTTCAGACCTGAGAATTTCAAATGCCTGTACCATAAGAATGTTTTGTTCATTTAAAAAAAAAAACATGACATATTTAATTCTTTATTCAATTTATGATTGCCCATCTCAGAAAGCAACTCTGGGCACTTTGAATGACTGTTCAGTTTAAATGCAGACGTTAAGCAAATGTGTTATCACAGTGTGATTCTTTGAGTTGAACTTGTTTCCTTTATAAAAGTGCATGCTTACATTTTTTTAATCGATTTCCTAACAAAATAAAACATCATCAAAAAATTTAAACCTTTGATGCAAAAATAGATAAGGTATAAAAATATTGTTCATATTCCCTGCATATTTTCTGTTTGGAGATCTGTTTCATCCGTTTCCTTTTGTGTATTTTGTATGCACATAAATCACACCAGTCACGCTCAAACCAAAGGATAATTTACCTTAATCTACCCAAACAGAAAAAAAATTGCTCCGCCACCTAATAAAGAGCTGGCACTCCTAACGATATCGAGAATATTGGCTTTAGGATCACTTTCGGCAGAATAAAAAAAAACGGTTGCAAAAGCAAAGCGAAAGGCTAGCGCCGCCAACTACAGGGCGCGGAGAAAGGCAGCACAAGGCAGGAGCCTCACCTCTCCGCCGCCCGACAGAACCGCGGCTCCTTCCCTCCCCCCCACCGCCCTCCAGCCGCCCCAACCGCCTTCCGCTGCCGTTAGGGGGCGCGTGCCCAGGAGGGCCGTTTCTTTAGCCCCAGCTGAGGGCCCCTCCCACTTGGAGGGGAAGGGGGAATACAGAAGCGCCTCAAGGAATGGCGGGGAGGGGAGAGAAAACGGGAAGAAGGGGCGCGGCGTCTTTCTTGCTCGAGAGTGCTAGGGAGGAGCAGTGGCAGCGGCAGCGTTCCTGAGCGCTTGCGTATTTTGGCGGGAAAAAGACGTCAAAACCATTTGTGGGTCTGGGTCTGAAGTGATTTCTCGCCGTTTCCCCACGCCGTCAACTTTCCACCCCAACGAAGAGTGCTACTCCCCGCCCCGTCCATTTCTAGGGCTCATTTCAAGCCTAAGGCACGCCTTTCCCTCAGGAAACCCCCCGTGGGCCAACCCCGGCCCTAGGCGGCGCGAACTCTGTTCGATGGGGTCGGAGTGTCCTTTGAACGCTGCAAGGTTTTGTACTAACCGAGGAATCGGGCTCCATCTTTCGCTTCACATGTACATACACGGCACGCCTCAAGTTCTGGGGAGCACGTTTCCCGCACGCAGCTCGACTTCTCAAGCAGCTGCCGCGCCTCCGTTACTAGGGGGCAAGGCACGGAAAACGGGGTGGGCGGGCGCGACAAGCTCTCTACAGGTGCAGTGGCCCCTCGCTGGGCCAAGAGGTGGGGCTGAGGGAAAAGGTTTTGTAGCTACGTTTGGGCTGGCATCCGGAACTCTAAAAGTGAAGTGGGCGGGAGGCTTAATGTCTGTCTCTTACCGATCCTTTCCTGAGTATGGTGCGCCTTTGTGCCTCTTGAATAATTTCAAAGATTTTTTTTGAGAAAAAAACGTAACTTTTAAAAAAATTGTTAAACAATAGTTATGTCAACTGGTGGTGGTGTGTATATTGGTATGGAATATGATTTATTGGAGTATGAGTTTTCTATTTTCCAATTTTATAATGCATTCTTTACACCATCCTTAATTACAGCAAATTCATATTTTTGAATGTATTTTAAATTCATACCTGAGCCATTAGGAGTAGAGTGGCACACAAATGTTATAACTGAATAAATAAATTTCATGTTGGTTTCACATCCTCCTATCCTATTAACTGAGGAAATAAATGATCTACATTAGTGAATTTGATTAACTGGTAATTTATGTCAGTGACCATTTTACCTCACAAATCCCTGGTTTGTGCATCAGGGATAATGAACTGCCTGCCTTACACTGATGTTGGTTGGTTCAGCTATTAAATCAGTGTGTATTCCTTCTCACAGTTTGGAATGGCAAAATCCATTTGAAGATGTTCTTTCATTATGGACTATTCAAATTGTGATAAATTTGCAAAAGGAGTGTCTACCCTGGATGTGTAAACAGGAGATGAAGCTCAATGCTACACAGATTTTGGGTAAAAATGCTGTATTTATATATCATACCATCCATTGTAAACTGTTCAGATTCCTTCCTGGTATCTTGTCAATCTTTTTGCTGCTTTAAATCTGTCAGTCTAGATCTAGAATCATAAAAACATGCCTTTACCGTACCCTATTACCTGTCTATGATGCCTTCTAACTTGCTTTGTGCTTGGAGGCGACCAGAGAGATATCAAGTCTTGTTTTTGCTTATCATTACTTATCATTGGGTTTTAATCTCCATTACAGTGCCAGACAGAAGAGATTGATGCTTGAGACAGAAAACGCCAGCCCTTGTCCCTGTTGCTGCTGTCACTCTCTGCACAACACTAACACTTCTGAGATAGAAAACAGTCAACTTTCAAGAGTTACCCGGACTCCGATTACAACTTTCTGCATTCAAAAATGTAGGGGGATGGAATAATTACTCACTTACCTCTGTGCAAGGCAAAATACTATAGTAACAACGATAATGTCTTGTTCATGAGCTTGAAGGAGTAAGAGCCAATCTCTGTTGGCTTCACTCTCTATGTGCTGCTTCTTGGCTTTTTGCCACAGACATTACTCCTTTGAGTATCATTTTGCCAGCAGTTCCCAACTATCTGCATGTACACATACCCATGTGACAGTACCGATTTCATCCTAGTTGACAGATCTGAATGGGAATCATGTAGATGTAAGTGTGATGCTACCTTGTGCAGGTTGGCTGTTTTGTTGCAGACATTTCATTTACCCAAACTAGGTATTAATGATGTTATCTAGTTACCTTCCTAATTGAGGAAAACACATATTACCCATAATGGTGAGAAGGGAAGTTTTAAAAATCAATTTTTCCATTTATACGTTTAGTGAAGAAGCTATTACTATATTCAGCCTACAACTTCTCAGAATTTATTATCTAATACTAAATCAAGCAGGCCAGTTTCATATGTGCTGTAAAATGCAATACACAAACATACTCTTTTCCTAAGGTGATCTCATTTTATGTTATAATCCCAACATTAGTATTAAAAGTATATATTTCATGAAAGCAAAGCCGTACCTTCAGATTTATATACTGGTGATCATGTTGCTAGTTAGTAAATTTAACTACAGTATCAAACAAGCATATAACCTCAAAATAACTATTTTAGAAAAGTGGGACTTCACCAGGACCATCAACAAAACATCTTGAAGATAGTCAAAAGATAATCTCAGACTGTCTCAGCTGTAATCTGCTCACATATAAACTGCACTTGCACAGCCAGCCTGTCTTCTCTTTCCCGCTCACTTCATCCCAATTAAAATCCCATATCAGTCTAACCACTGTGCATCATATGAAGTGAACTGGAGCTCAAGGAAAATTATGTTTTTTCATTAAACTGGTTAGCCAAAGAAAATGCTACCAGAGTCCTGACTTTTTGCCACTGTAGAGTAATATAGCTCTCCTACAAAATGCCATAAAGTGTGTAGCATTCATACTATTAATTCATCTGTTGAAGTCATCTGTCTTGTTTAATACCGTATTACTGATGATTATTTACCTCATCCAAAATCTTACCTGCTCATTCGGTCAGGTAAGTTATGTGTATGCTGGGAGCAGGGAAGCTATTGTATTTGCATATATGGATGTGGCTGTGGGGGTATTTTCCTCTTTGTTTAGTTTAATCCTCTCATTAGTTTTAATGAAGGAGGGATTAAGTGCACTTACTCTTATAGGGTGTCCTTGAGATGCTCAGCCTTGCTTTGTTTAGATGGAGTAGATCCAAAGTTGCCAACTTACTAAGAGACAGCTCTGTTTGAAGGCTTGCCTATGTAGGAAACATCCTTGTGATTTGAAACCTGACCATTATTGGAAAAGAAAACATTGGGATATCCTGCACCTTTATCCTACTAGAAAAGTTACTTTCTATTGGCATATTTCTGCCTTATCTTATGCCTCAGAATTAGTTACAATGCAGAATACATTTATCTTTTATTTGTACAAAAACTATATCCTATAGCCATGAAAATTTAAAACTGCAATGCAATGTAGGATTCTTATCTCACACTGGAGAAAGTGATTGAAAAAAAGAATGGCTAATGAAGAAATAGCAGCTGTAGGATAAACATCAGATTGAATGGAAGGAGTAAAAGAGAAAGTTGTAATTTGAATCCCAGTAAAATGTATTTAATTATGCCAATCACTAGTGAGTAAAAAGAACATACAAGCAATGACTAAATATAACAAAGACTATGTTGCAGTTATTTAAAATCTAGAAACTGAAATGTAGAGAAAAAGGTTGAATGAAATTCAGTAGAACAATAAGATAGAAATTGAATACAAATACAATATAATAAAAGAAAAATGGACATTATAATGTCACTCCAAATTTGGGACAACTTATGCCTTTTTATGGAAATTGCTGTAGATAGAAACTTAGCAACAGTACTAGTGATACGGTACAAAAAGTATCCCAGAACAATCTGACACAAAGAGGAAAACTTTAAATTATAAAAGTGAAGAAAATGTGGCACATATTAAAAATAATAAAATATTATGAAATACAAAAAGAAACACTGGAAGTAAAATAAATAACAGAGCTTAGAATAAGATACAGAATGTGTAAAGAGATTTTAATAAATTAAAATATGGTGATAGAAATAATAGACAGGAAAAACAGCAGATTCAAGATAGTGGGAGGTGTGAGATATTTCCAAAGTAATCTATTGAATCCCCTGCATGGATTGCCCCTGTGACTGTAGGGTAGACAAGGAGGAAGTTAACCATCAGATTGCAAGAATACAATACAAATACAAGCAGTCAGATCAGGAGACCTGAACTCATTGGTAGCCTCACACTGCAATGAACAGCACTTTCAACTTTGCAGCAACTAAGATTGTTGATGATCAGGCACAAAAACAGCCAGGGAAGTGATTGAAGCCTGGGAAACAGACCCCTGGCCAGTCAACAGGAATGCTGATTTATCATCAGCCTATCAAGTACTTAGAAGGTGAGAGGTGGGCAGCACAAACAAACAACAGCTAATGACTTGGAAGTCAGCCATCAACATCTAAAAAGCCACTTACAACAGGCGCTATAAATACTACACACAGACCAGCACATACTCTGCTAGAGAGAAGTTCCTTGAAGATGGGCTCCAGCATCAGTCCAAAAGCTTGGAAGACAAAACCTCTGATCCTGGTGACCAACCCAGGTTAGATCCTGTAACATTATCCTGGGATATGTATATTTGTCTTCATTTGTGAGATTCGAGATAGTCTCAGAATTAGGAACTAAAGTGAGAAAGAAAAAAAGGTATTATTCAGAAATAAATAGAAGAAAAACTATAAAGGCTAGAAGATCAATAAACAGCAATAAGATAAAAACTTAATGTCTAATTTCATAATGATTATGAGATCCAGGTTAAGAGATGTGATGAATACTAGCACAAACATCTATGGAGTACTAGAATCTCAATATGCAAAGGTAGCCAAGTGTCTGTGAACAGGGAAGTCATGCTTAAAAAGATAATGAAAGCTGACAGCTTCAAAAGAACAGCAGTTAAAAGGAGTACCTAAAAACAGATGAACTGTAAAAAGAGGCAACAAATTAATCGCAATCAGAATGAAAATCAGTTTAGGAATGACAACAAGTTTTTAAAAAATTACCAGAAAAGAAAAGAGTCAGCAGAAATCAAAAGAGAGACTGAACAGCTAATGCAATATTGTTTACCTAAAAAAGGACAAAAATGATGGTTTAATCAATAGTAAGAAGCTCAGATAGGTATGAACAGCAGCATGGATAACTGAAGTAAATTCTACCGAACTCAGTGGTTAGTACATATAAATTACAATACTTGTCATATAGAAGAATCTAGCAGATCTTTATATGCTTCAGATTATTCAGGATGCTATTCTCTTTCCTCTGTTACTTAACAGCTACATGAAACTACTGGGCAAGATCATTCATTTATATCAGACTAGATATCATCCATATCTAATGATCCCTGGTTATACGTCTATGCTCTAGACCAGGGGTGTCAAACTCAAGGCCAGTGGGCCGCATCCAGCCCGTGGGGTGCTTCGATCTGGCCCACATGGTTGCTGTGGAAACTGAGAAGGACCGGCCCACAGTACCTCTGCTAGTGAAAATGGAGCTCACAAGGGCCGCACGCAACCACCCTGAGCTCTGTTTTTGCTGGCAAAGGGTTGCAGGAGGCCGTCGCAGCTGAAAACTGAACTCGGGAGCCTGTTCTCACTGGCAGAGTGCTTGGGCCACCAGAGGCACCCCCTCAATATGAGTGATGTCATGCTGGCCACACCCACCCCAGCCCCCTGAGGTCAAACACAACCCTGATGTGGCCCTCAATGAAATTGAGTTTGACACTCTTGCTCTAGACCAGAGTTCCCCAATATTTCCATCTTTGCGGACTGGAGGGAGGGGAGAGGGGATTGTTCAACGCAAGTAGCTGACAAGTGCGCATGCACACAGCTCCATTTGCTTGAGCAGTGTGCATGCATGCCTGCTGCTCATGGAAATGGAGCACACATGCACACACAAAAGTTAGGATTCCCATGCATGCAGACTTACCGGCCATTTCCATGGCCCAGTTGAAATTCTCTCACGGCCTACTTGTGGGTCATGGGCCGCAGGTTGAGGACCCCTGCTCTAGACTGACTAAATGATGGTGTCAGGGTCCTTTTCCAGTGTCTGGGGACTGTGAAGGTCTGAATGGGCTTTGGGTTTTGAGATCTCCTGAATCTGGGGATACTCTCCTTTTGGCATTAGATGGGCTAATACTTCTCCAGGTAGAAATGGTACACAATTTTAGAATTCTCTGTATGGTGGGTCAATAAAACATCTCTGCTTTGCCAGTAGAGTTTAGCTATAAGCTAAGATTAGATATAAGCTTCTGAGAACAATTCAAAGTACTGTATATTACCGGTATGTATAAAATCCTATAAAGACTCCTGAATGAGAAACCCATTGACTGACCTTGGTTTCTTCAATTATTCTTTTTATTTTTGCTATTACATTATCTTCTTCTTTTAAGTTCTGATGGTTTATTATATATTTTTACTGCATTTTATTTTGAACTCCTTGTCATGTTTCTTCAGATTGTAAATCATCTAGAGTTGCTCCTGCAAATTTGTTGGCCATATACATCTACTGCTAATACATAAATAAAGCAATCAATCAAATATGGCTCAACAACTTCAAGTGTGTCTTACTAGTGTGACATATAGGCACTGAGTGTAAGACTGACATTTAACAATCTTTTTGTTCCCCATTAGTTTATAGAAAAATAGATAACAATAACAATAACACTTAGACTTATATACCGCTTCACAGTTCTTTACAGCCCTCCCTAAACTGTTTACAGAGTCAGCATATTTCTTCCAACAATCTGGCTCATCATTTTACCAACCTTGAAAGAAAGGAAGGCTGAGTCAACCCTGAGCCGGTGAGAATCGAACTGCTGGCAGTCAGCAGAATTAGCCTGCAATACTGCAGCCTAGGTGGCGCAGTGGTTAGAGTGTTGAACTGCAGGCCACTTCTGCTGATTCAATCTAGCGGTTCAAATCC
>JANHFL010004800.1:10446-27086 GCA_032468155.1 Oxyrhabdium leporinum
GAAACGCGATGGAGCTGGAAATAAGGTAGGCAAAGAAATGCTTGGAGAATTGGGGGAAAGTGAGGGCATCTGGGAGGGTGGGGGTGAAAGCTCCATGGTGTGGGGCTGTAATGGCAAAATGGGCAACAGAGCGGCTGACATGAAGGAACGACTCACACCCAGGTCAGCAGTTCTTTACTCGCCTACCATCGGGAAGGAGGTATAGAAGCATAGCTAGTCGCACAAACAGGCTGAAGAACAGTTTTTATCCAAGGGCTGTCAGACTCTTGAATACAAAAAATACCATAACTACATAGTACGATAGACCTGCAGGGCCAGCGCAATGTGCAATATGTTCATTGATGCAATAGGACTGTGTTTGTTAGTATGATTTACTGGGCTGGGGATTTTCTGTCTTTCACTGTGAGTTGTATTGTGTTGGGGAGTGCACTAAGAGAGGCTCAGCCAATCTCATTGTACACATGTTGTGCACTGACAATAAAGGTTTGAACTGAATTAAATGGTAGGATATTTTACAAATAAAGCGTAGTTCTCCCAATTTCCACCCCTCTCCCATCCCCACTATATTCTTACAGTTCTTATCAATTACTAATAACTTTGTCCTTGCACCATCCCCTTCCCAGTCCCTCCACTATAGCCTGGATTGCAGGATAATATCTGCACACTGCTATTCAAATATTCAATTGTTTTCTGGCTGAGTCTTTGAGAACTGGCTCATATTAAGTCTTAAACACTTGGGTAATCATTCAAAACCTTTTGAAGATGAAGTTAGACACTTAAGTAATGTAAACACAGCTTTAAATGGCAGAATCGGGAGCGGCGCACCTACAAATACTCTGTGCTGTCAAAGAGCAGAAACAATTATGACAGAGCAAATGGCCCTGTCATAGGCAAAGTCACCTATGCTTTTCTAGAGACAAGTAATTATGAAAGAAAATGCCAAAAGGAGTGTGCCTAATGCATTTGTCAAGTAACAGCCCCTTTAGACTTTACTGCATAAATGCAGATGACGTCCTTAATATATTATATGATGTTTGAGGGAGATAGATGGCAAAGTAAGTCCTTATCTACAAATACCAGGAGATGAAAGAGCCACTTGGTCTGACCTTTATTGTAGAGGAAAGGGAACTAAACAAAATAAAGATCAATTGTTCACAGTCTTCATTTTATTTCATACAATGAAGATTAATTTCTTGTCCATTCATAAATCTGTTCTGTTCCACTTTACAATTTGGTGTTATTAAACTGCACAAAAATTAATATTCAAATGTATGCACTTGAAAATATTTCTTCAGAAAAAAATATAATTCCAAATGTCTTCTTTTCCTCACACATTTCTTAAGATATTTTACAGTAACATTAACATTTCAAAGTACAGCTTAGTGTCATTCCTTCTCTCCTTTGTGAGTTAAAAGCTGCACTGCAAAATTTGGAGAAAAAAGAACAACTGAAAGATAATTGAATTCCAAACCAGGTTACAGATCAAAATAGTTATTTCAAATACACAAGGAAATAGTTATCCTAACAGAACTTGAGGTGTTTTTTTTTTTAACTTTTAATGTTTATAAAAGATTTGTTTCCAATATTGTTGAAGATACTTTCATTAGCACCTATTACATACACTGCACTGACCTGGAAAAAAAATAAAATAATGCTAATTAAGTGGGAAGCCTGCATATTACAAATCATATTACTAGCCTCCAACATTATATTTATTTCTAACACCCAGTAGCATTTTAGATTTTTTTAAAATGGCTTAGTGTTTCAGAATATACCATGTCAAAGTTTAAAAATATGCCATGGGAATGCTTCAGGATATCCTGCCTGATCTTTTTTTCCCCCCAGTACCTATTGGCATCTTTAGAAAATGCAAAATGGCTCAATGTTTCAGGGAAAAAAATGGAAGTAAAATGGGATGGATGGAAGGAGCATTCTGGGAGCTAGAAAGAAAAATAGGGACCATCTTCCATTCAGTTTCCATTCAGATTCATGAGTGGCACATTGATTTTGGCCAATACCACAACATTCAAAATACACCCACTAACACAAACCATTAAAAACCTGAAGGAGCATGATATTAATATAAAAGGAATATCTACTTTGGAATTGGAGAAAGCTATAAAGCATACTATTGTTGTCAAGCATCTATCTTAGAAGTACATCAGAAATAACTGAAATCATTTTTTTTGATGTGATAAATTTGCTAGCAAAGAAGCAGGAAAATGCATAGAGAAGTAGGTCTTGGTTATTGGAGCAGATTAATGTCAATTTAACAAGCTTAAATGGTAATATAGGTTTTGGAAGTGAAATTCATGCTAATTGTAAAGTATTTTTCAATTTTGTGACAGGAGATTCCAGTAAGATTGAAAAGGAAGCCTAGATTCTCAGAATTCTGCATGCCTAATTTTTCTTCAGCAACTGGAAAGAAAGATTTGAACTTTAGAAGTACAAAGTGTACAATTGCTTTATCAAGTGATGAATAACTATAATTATAATCACTGAAACAATTTTTTAATTTTTAAATAATGCAATAATGTAGAATTTTAAAATACACAGTAGTAGTCTTTGAAAATTATAGAAGTCAAGTTAATTATCATAGTAATTTTCCTTCTTCAATTACATATTACCATATGTAATTGTTTAATTGTTAGCTTTGGACTTGTCCTTAGGAGTTTTGGACCTTGGACTGGTCACTGTCTATTGTCTCCCACCTTCAGCATCTGGAAAAAAATAGGATATAAATCTAATGAATAAATAAAATAATTAATAGGACATACTGACTATTCCACAACATCTTTTTTCTTTGCCAAAGGGGCTGATTTGATGGCCTGTTAAATAGCAATTATTTTGATTTATTATTTTAAAATGCTATATGAAGCAGAGCTCAAATTATGAATTGGTTTGATTAATTAATTGATTTAGAATTTCTTCTTTAGAGAATTTTTTTTAAAAAAAAGGATATACTAAAAATAATGAAACAGTATAGGTAAATAATGGAAACCAGCAAATCTTACAGCAGCAAAACTATTAAAAGACAGACTACACAAAAGTAATGGAAGAGCTACATCAATTTTCAAAGTGAAGGATTTCAGAAAATGTGTGAAATGCGAAAGAACATTTATTTATTTAAAACATTTATATAGTTTTGGGCGGCACCCTCAAGAATTCTTGGAGAAGCAACATGGAAGGCCCCTGTAATATCTGTCATTTGGCAAAAGAAGGCAAACATTCAGGTACAATTTGGGTCTTTATATATTAAAACTAGCCCCTTAAATTATGATGAGAGATGGAAGATGAACCAATCAAATTAATGCAAATTATAGTAATGTAATCCCCATGTCCTAGCCCTGAAAAACAGGGGATTACAGCCCTGCAGCACTTTATTGTTTCAGATACAGCCTTATGAAGAGCCACAGTGGCGCAGTGGTTAGAATGTAGTACTTCAGGCTATTTCTGTTGACTGCTGGCTGCCTGCAATTTGGTAGTTCAAATCTCACCAGGTTCAAGGTTGACTCAGCCTTCCATCCTTCCGAGGTTGGTAAAATGAGGACTCAGATTGTTGGGGGCAACAGGCTGACTCTTTAAACTGCTTAGAGAGGGCTGTAAAGCACCGTGAAGTGGTATATACGGCTAAGTGCTATTGCTGTTGTGGATTCTAATCATTGTTTTCTGTGACTTTCATCTTCATTGATTTCATATCCCTTCCTCCTCCAGCTTAATGCTGCTCTGAAATTAAAGACATTTATTTTTATCAATAGGACTGATTTTATAGTAGCTTTCTTATTAGCATAGGAGAAATAATTTTGGATTAGTGGAGGATGGAGGTGATTTCTATTATTGCCAGTAGCACTATGCCTTTTAACAAAATATCTGTTTTGAAGAAAATGCTTTACAAATTATTTTTATTATTCAGGTTAAAAGAATGCAATGAATATATATGAATACAGGAAAACTTGGAATTCAGATAAAAGATAATGCTACTAATAATGTATTTATGAAGGTTATCAATTATATACTTTTTGCAAAGTGAGATGCACAACAGGTTATTTCTCCCCTCTTCGCAGATTTTAATCATATTTATATGATTTATTTATTGAAATGGATGGAGTCATATTATTATATGCAGCAATTTCCCCTATAGGTACAGTAATATCAGAATTCGAATGTGAAGCAGATGGGATTATAAATCACAGATTGAATTTACTGCAAGAATCTAATAATTTTGACTTCATTTTTCTTAACAATTTATGTTTCTGTTTTCACTCTACATGTTATTTGCTTGGCTTTATTGCTTCATTAAACTTTCCCTTCATTTGGATAATGCCCCATCTTTATGATCAAGCCATGTTTAAAATGTCTCCAGCACCCACTAGCATTTACTTCGAAGGATAATATATTCCTCTGATCGGTCAGTATCATGAATCTAATTCAGATCTATCAGGATCCAAAGAAAATGATGGAAATATATCTTGAGATATCTTGAGAGCCGTGGTGGTGCAGTGGTTAGAATACAGCGCGGCAGGCTATTTCTGCTGACTGCCAGCTGCCAGAGGTTTGGCAGTTCGAATCTCATCCATTCAAGGTTGACTCAGCCTTCCATCTTTAGGTCAGTAAAATGAGGGCCCAAATTGTTGGGAGCAATATGCTGACATTGTAAACCACTTAGAGAGGGCTGTAAAGCACTGTGAAGCGGTATATAAGCCTAAGTGCTATTGCTAGTGCTAACTTATAGAAGATAGGATGAAGATTTTACATAACATTGAACCTTCAAGATAATTAGCTATCTCCACTGGGCTTAGGGATGTTTGTCCAGTTTGACATGAAAACCACCAGGGAAGATGTTAGTTAGTCAGCAGTATAACAAATCAATGCTCAAAACATAATAGAAGGAAATTAAAATAGGATATTTGTTTATTGCTGTTTTAAAAAGCCAATAACTTGGAATTGGCTGGTTTACATTTGTAATAAACTAGAAAACCATACATTTATTCAAAATAATTTGGAAGGATTATAACTCTTCCCCCCAAATAAAGTAAGAATAGCTCAGAGATTGGCATCCTGCTTTCCTAGGACTACATGAGGTTTTTGGCCTAACTGCAGCAGTTGACTGATAAGAACTATATATTATAGGTGAAGCTTGGACCAAAAAGGTGGAAACATGGACCTGGACAGGAAAATAAAGGAGGGCTGTGTTCCTGCAGGGATGTCTGCCAGGTCAAGATGGCATTCATGATGATGCAATTCAAGTTTCCCACATAAAACAGAGGCAGAGCTTCAGTCACCCTCTCATGGCCACCACCTTGACTTATTTGAACACATCCTACATAAAGTTTTCTCTAGGAAGGATAATAAATAATTCACAGTACTTTTAACTAATTGTACTAAAAGCCAAGAACTAGAGATGACAGTGGATTGTTTTTGTTTTTTACCTCTTGGATCTCAGTTTGCTCTGTTTTGCACTTTGTTGATATTATAGTTTAAGAAACACTCCTTTTCTGTTTTAGTAAAAGCCAAGCATGCGTGCTAAGTTAATAGCTGCGAACGGCAAAAAGCAAACTGTCAGCCTTGGGAGCCATATTTGTAGAAGGCCTCTGTGGCTGCCACAATTAGTGCCTGGGAAAATGGGAGGGGGGATGTTCACATTGAGCTGGGGGTATTAGACACAACAGCATTCTTCCCCAGAGAGTCAAGGACATGTCAACCTACACCTGGAGGAGGAGTGGCAGAAGGAAGGACTTCGTTTGGGATGGGGTTGGATTGGGCCATGTGATCAGCATGGATGACAGCAGGACGGTGGATCTTTGAATTTCTCTTAGGGAGGGAAAAAGTGAAACTTTCAGTTTCAGGTTTTCCCAGATGTGCCAATATGACTTCTTCAATAAATTCTTACTTGGATGAACTTTGTTTTCGAGTGCTGAATGGACAATGGGGGATTTCATTGGAATGCTGACACAATCAGTGGGTGCAGGGGTGGAAGTGGATGAGATGATGGGTAACAGCAGAGGATCATAAGTGAAAGAGATAAGTGTGTTGTAGTTTAATGGGAGGATGAAACAGGAGAGGACAACAGCACATGACTTGATTTGAAAGGAAGATATGAAACCTCTGCCTGGGAAAATGTATAGGATATGTTGGTGAATGAAAGTGGCTTTTTTAAATGCCTTTCTCATACAGTATGTTTTCTACGTATTTTTGATTATTGAATGAAGATTAGAAGGGAGGGAGGAAGATGGGTGGTTAAAGAATATGAAAAATAAACAAACAAATACATACATAAATATAATAAATATTTTAAAAATCCTTTAAATGTTGCCATCGGTTCTATTTCTTTATTCTTTAAGACTGGATAAAAATTGACAGATAAACCAATTCTCATTACTGATGTAAAAGAAAGTTTTATGGGATTCCATGCAACAGATTCTTAAACTGTGGTGAGAAAATAAAAATTGTTAGGAAATATTAGACAAGCAAAAAGTTAGTACAGCTTAAGTACATTCTCAAGTGAAGATGAGGAGATAGGCACATATTTTTCAGTTCTATAAATTACAGAGTCACATGTTGTTTTTCTGGGTTAATAAAATGGCACAGATGCAAACAAACCTGTTTAGCAGAATGCAATGCTATTTGACTATTTGCTGTATTTATCTAGAATTTCTTGTGCCCAGTACTTCATGTCCAGCTAATGTCAGAATGTTTGTTTTTGTTCAGTCATGTTTGGTTTTTTACAATGTTCCTATATTTTTTTATGGGATCCTGCTCCTGCTTCTCTAAAGCTGTAGAGTTGGCTTCTTCAGCATCCTGGTTTTCCAGCACTGAAAAGCAAGTGGTGGTGGGTAGCATGGAAGGGATTGGCCAGGACAATTGAACGAGATAAATTTTGGATCGTTAGTTGAATATACTTCTCTCAATAGATAAAAAGAAAGTATTTGCACCTTTTTTTCCAGTACATTAATTAATACCTGGCAGGTCTTTGGGTTTTTAAGGATCTTTGCAACAATACTAAGAATTGCTTCATTAGCAATTCCAGTTTCACTGAATGTTATTTCTTGGCAAAACAAAGAGGCATATACAGAGTGATTATGCGAACATAAACCAGCGTCTCTTCAAATATAGTTCTTGCTCATGCAAATGCATACAGGTTTCCTCGTCATTGATTAAAAGCAATTGTTTGTAGTCAGCATTGCTGGCAGAACATTTCACTACTCTTGCAACACAGAGAAAATCTGAAGCTGTATATTCCAGCTCTTTATTTTAATGGCATTGTTTATCATTTTGATCATTTCTTACATCTCTGTCCAGCAATAATGCAAATTAAGGTGGCATTTACTAAACCCCATCCTTCTCAGCTTTAATAACATGCCTGGATCATATGTAGAGATTATGCTCAATATATAATTGGGAGAATGTGTTTTTCTGGTTCTGCTACTGATCTTTGCAAGCTTTGCATTCTTTTTCTTTTTCCTTTTCTCATTATGCTCCACCTCCAGCTGCTAGAGGAGGGACAGATTGTAAGGATCACTCCCCTCCTCTTCCCATCCACACTTCCATTTCAATTTCTGGGCCATGTGAAATAAGGGCAGGTATTATTGTACTCCAGGCTGGGGAATTCTGGGAACTGAAGTCTACCATCTGAAAGTTGCCAAGGTTGAGAAACACTGCTGTACTACAAAGTAGTGATGTCCAAGATTTTAAAATGTTGGCTAAATTCTATCTTTGGTTTTTAAAGGATATGCTGAAACCATCCTCCTAAAAGGCAAAGTATCCGGAAAAGAAACTAATTTAATTTAGTTTAAAGTGATAGGTGCACCACTGCATGTATCACACGGAAGAAGAAGAGAGAGACAGAAAGGCAAGTCATCCCAGCCTTGCCCTATTCACCCTGGAAGGCCCTTCAGGTTTTTTCTTGATCAACATCCAAATTACCAAGTTGTTTCAGGTTTCGATTTAGCCACACAATCGTTTAAACATGTATGGCACAAATTGTTTGTTTCAGATTTCAACATATTTTTCATTTCATGCAGATTTCTAAAAACCAGCTCAAACCTATTTAATCTTTATCTCTTCATATGCCTGCCTAGCTGGAAGTCTTAATCTGAGTAACATATGCATTACTGATTTATGTAAGCCTACCATATCTCGGTTGAAAAAAATGGATAACGAATAGAAAAGTGCAAAAAGCTATATTTTTCATCTGTTTGCTGCCATCTAGGAGGTATCCAGATGTTTGCAATGCAGATATGGTAGGCTTACATAAATCAGTGAAAAAGAAATCTGACATTGCATATTAATGTATTTTTAGATAGCCATATTTTGTTTTACTGTGAATACCCAATAGGTCTAGTAACAGACAACAAGGGTGTATATATTCAATCCTTACAAAGCTCCAGAATCTCAATCTGTGGCTCCCTTTATTTCCCCTACACCCCCCCCCACGCTTCTAATTATAGACTTGGAAAACTACTGTGAGCAGATGGTGTCCAGTGCATGTATATGTATCTATCTTATACAAGCACAGAAAGGACATGGATTAAGTTACATGTGTAGAAAAGGTTTCCAAGTTCTTTTTGAAATGTATAACAATTGACAGCTCTGAACATTGAAATGTATACAACAGATGTAAACAAGCATGCAGAGACTGCTTATAAATAGCAGCTATAAACACAATAAACATATCGAATGATATTGTGAGTCATATTTTGCTTTACTCAAAAATTCAACAGAGGCAAATATATGTACTAGTATAATATTTTTAGTATTATTTTTGTTTACTACAGAAAGGCTAATTGTACATGGTACAACATACCAATACAATTAACCATCCCTTGTGATAATGGCTGTCCAGAGCTCGATTCTCAGCCGTTCCACATACTGTAAATACTAAAGTGAATTACCAGCATTGAGCAATATTTAAATGGTACATTTTCACACAGGATACAAATATAAAGGAGGAATGGTTAGAAAACTTCACAATCATGCCAATTTTTAAGACCATATAAAAATAGTGTTAACTTATAAAACTCCATGTCAATTGTTTTTATCATTTCTTCAGTACATTGAAAACTGCAACCCACAATTTGCTTTTTGTTCCCTTTGCTAGCCTGGGGGGTGGGGGTGGGGAGAGAGAGTTATCTTCAACAACTGTCTTTTAACTTAGTTGGGCTCTTTTGCTTCCATCAAGAGGCCATTTTCTAACTCACGTCATCTGATATCCTTGGCTATGCCCCTTTGTCAAATCTAGGTCTCAAGGAAATTATTGACTTAAGCCCATCACAATTCACGATGATAGCCCAATTCAGAAATCAGATAGCAGAATCCATTACTGTACTTGACATGGTCTCCATTTTCAGATTATCAGGAGAGAAAGTGTCTGCTTGAATACATTCAGAATGAAAGTAGGGGGTGGATGTTTAAAGCCAGTCTGTTTAAAAGTTCAATTTGCCCACTATAACTATTTTTAACATCTTCCTGTTTGTCTATGTGCAATTTCTGAGAAATGCCACACCTCCAGCAGCTAAATCTTTGAGCTGCATGTTTTGAAGGCAAACAAATCAATCATACAGAATTTAAAGGGCTTCAACTGTAAATATTACAATTTCCAAGTCTTGTGGACCTTCTGAAAATACCATCCCATTCCCACCCCCCTTTCCCGGCTTGCTAAAATATTGTTGCAAGGTAGCCAAAGGACTTTTTCGAAGTTGCTTTTCTTGAGATCTTAGATTTGTCTCCCACAACCCCCAGCTAATATTAAGGGCACCAGGTAAAGTTTGTTACACATTCTATTGGGTTATTGTTAATAGAAGAAATTTATACTGAAAAATAGAAAAGAGGAAAGTTGAATTTGTAATTATGAAATATTATGATTATATAATATATATTTCACAATATAAATATTATGAAATATGACACAACAATGTACATTCATCTGAAGAATCCTACTGGATCACAATGAATGTGTATCAAACCCAGATTTTATTCTCATAAAACCAAAGACTTGGGAAAATACATCCACAGATCTAGAGGTTCTAGGATTGGGGAAGCTTGGTGTATCACCATATTTTAATAATCCGTTTCCAGTTTGGAGAAGGGGTTTTTATTTAAACTACACTAAGTACCATTTGCATCATCAGTAAGTTTGACAACTTCACAGCTTAAGTCAAACTGAAGGTCATTTATGAAGACATGAAAAAGGACCGTTCCCAGACAGGTCTCCTTTGTTGTGATTATAGTCCATTTTATTTCTATTCTCTGTTTCCTTTTAACTTGCTAGTTGTTATTCATGATTTTAAGAAAGGTTTAGAGTAGGTGGACTGGGCCAGGAATTGGCTGGAAATGAAGTTGGAGCTGAGCCTAATCTTTTCCTGGAATTATTTTCATAGCACAGCAGGTTGTAAATAGCTCAGGGCAGGTTATAAGGAGGGAGGAGTCTTCCTTGGCTGCTTTCTTTAAAAGTATTTTTTCCTAATAGATTGTTGAAAGTAGTTTTGTTCATAAGATTTGTTTGACAGAGGTAAAAGTCCAGTTTTCATGGAATAATTCCAAAGAACCATTGTAAATTCTACTTATTATTTATTACGATCAATTGTTAAATATACCAGAAACAATAGGGATGCTTATATAGCAGAAGGAAATGTTGTAAATGTCTAAACATGGCTGGACAAAAGTTGTGATGATACATACTGATGACAAATAACTTAAAGCAATCTTACTGCCTAAATAAAATTAAAGAATTCTCACTAAAATAAGTGTAAGCCAATGCAACACCATTGTTTGATTTTGTACTTTCCAATAACACATAGCTTAGAAACATTTCAATGACAACTTCATACTTGCTCTTAAACAAACTCTGCAAAAGTAATAACTTGTTTAATTAGAAAGTCATATTTGAATCAAGAAGGTCTGGAAGTTTCAAGTACTTCCTTCATACTTAAATCCTTAAATGGGTTTTTAATTTTTAGGGGGTAAACGGGGTTTTAGAGGATTTTTATATTTTTATATTTTTATGTGAACCGCCCCGAGTCCTCGGAATGGGGCGGTATATAAATTAAATAAAATAAATAAATAAATAAATACCTTTGTTGTTTGGACTGAATTGCTTACTTTTGTGATTATTTATAGAACTAAACAATATATGAAAAAATGATCTTTTTTAATTGTTCTTATTTTTAAAAGTTTGGTGATTAGTCAGGAAGAATCATTTATCATATTATATTGTGAGCTGTCTGAAGTCAGAAGGCATCTAAATTGAATTAAGTAAATAAATAAACCATGAAAGCAATGAAACCATTCAGAATTGCCTCAAACTACGAGATGGGTAGCAAATAAATTTAAAAATAAATAAATAAAAATAAATGTGAAGAGGCAGGATTAGTGTCCATATAATACCCAGACCTCAGTTAAAATCCCACCTCCTAATGTTACTAATTGTCCTGTGAGGAAAGCTGGCATTAGAGCAAAGGAGGAAAGTACACATTTAGAAGCAAGGGAGATGTAACTAAAGTATATTTAACATATCCTCTAATTTAACTCAAATAATAATCAAAAAAATAACCAATGTGTTTGTGATTTTTCATGCTCGTCATTTACTGCCTATTTTCTCCTTAATGTTCTGTCCACAAGAGTACCTGAAGCTGAGAGAGGCAGGCAATTAACAGCTCATGTTTGGAGATCCTGCAATGGATCACTCTGCCAACTTGCTTGCTCTCTTCAGACAAAGCAGAAGTCAAATTGCTGTTTCAGAGGATCAATCTCCATCCTCCACTCTGAATTCTTAAATGCTAGACCACTGATACATAGGACATAGACTGCATGCATAAACAGGCTTGAAAGAAAGGATGTCAGTTTGGTGTAGTTGTTATGATGCTGGGCTAGAAACCAGAGGACTAGGAGTTATAGGCCTCCCTTAGGCATGAAAACCACGAGGTGACTTTGGATTAGTCACTCTTTCTCTGCCCAACCCATCTCAGAGGATTGTGGGGTATCGTTATGTGTTATCTTGGAGGCAGGAGATATGTTCACTGTTGAGTTGGTCATTTAATTTTAAAGGCAGGATAAAAATCTAATGATAATAAGATAGAACCAATAGTAATAGGCACCTTGGATGCAGTCCCAAAAGATGTGGAGCATCACTTGAACACTATTGGCATTAATAAAACACCATCAGTCAGTTGCAAAAAGCAGTTTTATATTTCATCTTGTGAAGATGCCCTTAACACCATTAAACAATATTTGATGGGTTCTTAAAATTGCCAAATCCAGTCTAAACATCTGGCTGACTGTGCAACCAATCATAATAATACCGTAATAACAAAGAATTGTATGCACTGGGAACCAAAAGTAAAAACATTTATAACTGCATGGCAGTGGAGATCTCACGGAGCAAAAAAACCCCACGACCTCCATTAGATCATGCTTTTGAGAAATTGCCATCTTTGAATACACCTCACATATATGTCTGTAGCTGAATGGAACTTCATCTGGATAATAAAGCTTATCCTTAGGACTATAGCTGCATTCTCATTCTTTTCACTTTATGACATTTCCATTATATGGATATAAATTTTTAAATGACTATGAACTCACTATTTAATTCTTTAAAATTTAAATGGTTCTAGGCTGTTTTATAAAGGGGTTGCAGTTTTGCTAACCATATCAAGATCCTATTAAGGAGAAATAGACATGCATCCCAGGACCCACAAGTATTAAAGATTTCAAGAGAAAACGGTGATGCAAGCTAAAGGAGCCCTAGATCAAGATGCTTTTAAAGGCATACAGACACATTTGGGTCTGCAAAGATCACTGTCAAACATTTCTGAAGATGGTTCCATATTGAGCAATGTGAGCCTACATGTCTCTGAGATATGCTGAATATGAGCTTTGGGGTTTGGAAAACTCCAAGGCCTGGCCTAGGATTGGATTTATTTTTTCCTTCTCCTTCTTTTTTAACTAAAGATCATATTTCCATAGGAATACTGAAGTGCATATTGTTGACTGGGTCTGAAGCAAGTAGTGGTAAGGGTCAGAGGCAATGGATGAGGTTCTTCCGTTCTCTTTGTTTTCCCTTTTTCTTTCTCCCTTCTTACCCATTTGTCTACCCTCCTCCATCTTCCTCAGGGAAGATATAGATTACTTTTGTAACCTACTTGGATTGTTTGCAAAGGGCCTTGATCTGTATTATATTGTTCCAGACTTCAGTGTTAGCTCTCTCAATATTTTAAATTTAATTTAAATATTCCTTTAAGTCATCCTATTTGTTAGGACCACAAATCTATATTGGATCTGATATATAATCTGTTTAACATAGTAGTGTGGCCTATTTTAGTATTTCCTATGGGCTAGGTAAGAGATTGTGCTAAGGCCAAGAGAGAAAAGTGAGTATCTCTAAATGCAAAGAACCAGCAGCAAAGGGAGGAGGGTTCCTATTATTCCTATCTATTAAATGAACTTTTAATCTGCCATGCAAATATTCTAAGAGAATTAGATTCAAAAGTTTCAAAGAAAGATCAGCTTAAGGGGGTTGGATAGTTCCTATCTCTATTTCTGAGATTCTGCTACCCGTAATTCTTTGAATTATGAGTCATGAAATAAATTATAGGGCATCTTGCTTGCTTGTAATCTCTAGGAGGAAGGGGATGTTACTGGTAGGTAAATCAGCCAAAATTCCTATTCAAATTGAACATTTTATATTCGGAGGTATAAGGTTCAATTCAGATATAAGATTCAAGATCTGAGGGCAACAAAATGGAATTTGAAATGTATAAATGATAACCACTGGCTATAATGGGGAAGTGTTAAAATACTGCAGCTGCTTCCTGTTGAGCAGAAAGTATGCACAGAGGAAGCAGTTTGAAAGCAACAGATTTGAGATGAATCAATTCAACAACCTAATTCAGAGGAAATTTGAGAAAATTTCCTTCAGAGTACAACTGCAAAAATCCATATTATCACTAGATAGCAGCAAAGATAAATCAACAATTATCCATTCCTTTTACCAAAGATGGTAAATACCAATACCAGACAATACCAATACTCACAACTGACAATCCATTTAAACAATGGCAGAAGGATATCTCTAAGTTCATATGGCAAGGGAAAAAAATGAGAATTAGATATAAGCTATTGCAAGATGCTAAGGAAAAAGGAAGGTTGGATCTACCAGATATGAAATTGTATTTTGATGCATGCTGCTTGACCTGGGCAAAAGAATGGGTGAGTCTCCAGAATAAGAGGTTACTCAAATTAGAGGGCCATGAATTAAGGTCTGGATGGCATAGCTATTTATGATATGATACAAGTAAAGTTAATGTTGATTTTAATAACCATTTTGTTAGACGTGCCATATTAAGAGTTTGGAATAAATATAAAACAAGGCTCTCTATGAACCTACCCCTTTGGGTGTCACCACAGGAAGCTTTTTTTAAGAAAAGAAATGGTGGCAAAGCCAGAATGCCTGACGTATGGTAAAATTTTATCTTTCAGTTCTGGTGACCCAATACTAAAGCTGAGGGAAGAACTTGAATCAGAAGGTTATGCTTGCCTTTGGTTTACTTATCAGCAACTGAAAGAAAGATTTAAACTGGATAAAAAGTGTTATGGATTTCACTTTGTTAAAAATGAATTGGAAACTTCATTATGTGGCAACGATGAACGTATTATTGTTAAGATCTATAAAATGTTATTGATATTGAATTTGGAAAATGAACATGTGAAACATTGTATAATTCTGTGGACAAGGAATTTTGGATATAATATGATGCTTGAAAAATGGGAAAATATGTGAATGAAGGGTCTAAAATTTACATTAAATTATAATCTAAAAGAACATTTCTACCAGATGGTGTATTGTCGGTATTTAACACCAGATAAGTTATGTAAGATGTATAAAAGTATGTCAAATGAATGTTGGAAGTGTAAAAGCAAAGAAGGGGCTTTTTAATCATCTGTGGACTTGTGATAAAGTACGATTCATATTTCAATACAGAAAATTTTGAAAATGGAGATAAAAATGAAACCAGAACTTTTCCTTTTAATGGAAAAAGAACTGGAGAAAATTTTTGGAACTTTGTTACTACATAGCAGGGATTCTCAAACTACGGCCCGTGGGATGGATAAGGCCTGCCAACACAAAGTATCTGACCCGCAGATTGGTGGGATTTAGCCCCACCCGTTGACCCATCCCTCACCATTGGCCTTATCTTCCAGCAAGCATCCGCTCCAGCCACACTTCTGGTTAGTTATTTCAACAGTTCAACAGCACTTCTGATCGCACCGCTGCTGCCAAAGGTAAGGCTGAAGTGCGCGGGACAGGGTCGGCTGACTGAGGGGTGATGACGCTGGTGCAGCCACATGATCCCGGGCCAGTGGGTGGTCAGGGGAGAGGGCTGCTGCCGGCATGCAAAATAACCAGGTACTCCAGGGGAATGCGGTTGTCTTAAAGAGCATTTGAATGAGTTTTAGCCAACTTCAGCAGATTTTGAAAAAGCTAGGAGACATGGATTGGGAGCTGAAAAACATCATGAAAAGCCAAACAATGCAGGCGCAGAGAAAGGAAGCAAGCGAGACGTCAAGGAGGATGGCCATCTCCGCTCCTGGAGAGGGAGGCAGGAAGGGCTGGCTGGCTGACTGGTGGATCAGCATGGCTGAGCCCCCACCTTGGGGCTTCCTCACCAGATCTGCTCCGAGCAATGCCTGCCTGGTCCAAACCTATGTGCCAGATACACAAAGCCCTTGCCTGAGCCTGTTGCATGCATTCGGCACATGCATAGGGGCAGCCAGTGTTATTCCAAAAGTGGATTGAGACCATCGCAATGCAAATAGAATGGAATGGAATGGAAATAGAAGAGAATGGAATGGGAATAGGGATGGGATGGGATGGGATGGAATAGCAATAGCAATAACATGGAATGGAATGGAATTAAGCAAGGTTTCTCTTCCCCACCCCCATTTATTCTTCTAGCACACTTTTTGAGGGAGAGAGAGGGAGGGAGGGAGGGAGGGATGTTGATTATAAATTCCTTGGGGCTGAGAAGAATTGCTGCAAAACTGAGTTTTCTGAAGTGGACCACTAGACTCCTAAACAACTTAAAAAAATGATCTAGTAAAAAGAAAGGTCAACCAAAAGAGCAACATGCAAAAAAAAAGCAAATAAAACACTCCCAGGAACAAAATAAATTAAAATTTAATTTGTGTGTATTATTTAATGGACTGCTAAATTGGCCACACCCAGCCAGTCACATGACCACCTAGCCATTCCCACCCACCCAGTCCTGTCCCCCAATAGCCTGAGGGACCGTGAATTGGCCCCCTGTTTAAAAAGTTTGAGGACCCCTGCTATATATGTTAACAGCATCAAGACTATTGTATGCAGAAAAATGGAAGGACACTTCGATTCCTATTATGGATGAATGGTTGCAGAAGTTGATGGAGTTGGCTGAAATGGTAAAATCGACTACTTTGATTAAAGAAAAGAATATAAGTACTTTTGTTTCCACATGGAGACCGCTTCTAAACTTTGTGCTTGATGTGGAAAAGAATGAAACTCTGACTTTGAGTTTTACAGACTAGACTGATAGATCTTTATAGAAATGACATTCATATTATTATGGAAAAGCAAAAAGTTGTGATTTGATGTTAATGCCTTATTT
>JANHFL010004800.1:49284-64392 GCA_032468155.1 Oxyrhabdium leporinum
GATTTGAACCGCTAGATTGAATCAGCAGAAGTGGCCTGCAGTTCAACACTCTAACCACTGCGCCACCTAGGCTATTAAAATAGTATTAAAATAGTATTAAAATAGGTATTCAGATCATTTTTTTAGCTTTTGTCACATGCATGATAAAATGTCGATTTGTTGTTCACATTTTCAACATACATTTGAAGTTCCTTTATACAATAATTTATCTGCTGTTTAAAGTCATAGTGCAGAGTCACTTTGAACAGTGAGATAGATGCCATGATAGATAGATGATAGACAGTCAGACAGACAGATAGATCACATTAATGGGAGTTGCAGCACTTGCATAACTGGAAGATGCCAGCTTGTGGAGATTTTACCTAAGCAAACCGAGTAGATCTCTATACCAGAAAGCCATGCAATTTTAGGTTGCACTGAAATTGTAAAATATGTCATCTTTGAAGCAGCGAAACTGCAGAATACTTGCTTATCTAAAAGGGATCCTTCCAGTGGTGTAATCCTGTGAAGTCTGCTACCAGTTTGGTGTGTGTGCACTTTGTGCGCTTTGCACACGGGCGCAGCATTCACAAACAGCTTGAAAACTTATTTTTGGTGTTACTTCAGGGTTAGTAACGCAGCTCTAGGTGTGGCAATCCGCTGTGCTGCGCAAATCAGCTGAGCGGATATAGGACGGGAAAGGGCAGGAGTGGGCGGGCGGGTCCAGCTGATCGTCGGAGTTACCGGTTTGGCCTCCAGCTGATCGTCGGACCTACTGGTTCACCTGAACCAGTCCGAACCAATAGGATTCCACCTCTGGATCCTTCCTTTTTAAAATAACATTATTTGGGGGGAAATTAAACATTTGAAATTAGGACAAAGATGAATTACTTAAATAAATGATTACTTATACTTTCATTTGCATGAGAGCATCCCTATGCTGTTTTCTCATTCATTGTTAATGAATAAATCATTTGGCGGCCTGGTGGTTCTATGCAATTAAAACATTAAAGACTTTGAGTCTCATACAGAAATGAAAGATCCATAAGGGCTTTATTTGCATCTGAGATCACAAGTGGGCCTAAAGTATTCCCTCTTTTCTAGCTCTTCAACTTATACATGGCTACAGAATATATAAGTGAATAGATCAGAAATGACTGCGATGACTGTACTTCTGTAAACTGAGGGATTTATTAAAAATGTGGCTGAAAGAGGAGTTATAATGTTTATGTAACTGAAATCCCAAAACCTTTTGTGTTCTTTTATTTGAGCACATAAGATAATATTGATTATTCAAAATGTTTAAATTAAGATTATTTTCAAGTGAGGGAGTGGAATAATCATTCAACCAAGGAATCTGCATCATCAAATATAATACAAATGTGATCAGATATTCCTCTAGGTTTGGGTATGAAGTTATGGGTTCTTCTTCACTGGAAGATTTCAGAAAGTGATTGAGTGATCATCTGGCAAAGATGCTATAAGAATGAGCAGGATTTTAGGCAAGATGACTCTTCAAGACTGAGGAACAAAAGACAAAATTGTTGATGCATGCTGGATAACTAAGAAAGTCAAAGAATATAAAAAAGTCAATATGCACTTCATTGATTATTAAAAGGCCTTCAACTGGGCTGACCATGTCAAGCTCTGGCATGTACTTAGAAGAAAGGGAATCCCAGAATATCTCATTGTCCTCATGAGAAACCTATACACAAGATAGGAATCCATGGTCTGAATGGAACATGGTAAAAGAGAATGTCTCAAGGTTGGGGAAGAAATGCTTCTCCTTATTTATCCAACACAATAGATGAATATCTATTGAAGGAGTCTGTTAGAAATATGATTTGTATTCTTTATTCTTTTTATTTAATCTGTTTCATTTATTCCATTTTACATAATCTTATTAGCGTTCTATGTTTTATATTCTGTATTTTGATATGGCTTTGGGCCAATCAACAATAATAAAGCTACTATTGAGGGAGCATAAACTGGAAGGAGATGAGTGTGCATTATGCTGATGACACTACCTTGATAACCAAAACCGCTAAGGATCTGCAAACTCTAGTAATCAAAATCAAGTACAATAAAAAAAGAGAATACAGTAATATATACAATTAAACATAGAGGAAACCAAACTAATGACAACAGATACAAAAATCAGCCCTAGAGGTGATAACATAAATAGCACAGTAGTGAATAACAGTTGTCTTTTAGGTTCAATTGTTAACAGTAAAGGAATTAGCAGTAAAGAAATAGGCCATAGACTAGCACTTGGTAGGGAGCAATGAAGACATTGGAAATGCTATTTGTGCAAGCAACTGCTTTTTTTGTGTGATGCTTTATTGAAAGGGAGGTTGGACTTAGACGAAGTAGGACCAACGAAGTAATCACACTTCTGCAATTTGGTAATGGAGAAGACCACTGACAATACTAAAACAAGCAAATGGACCACAGAACAAATTAGTCCAGTATTTTCATGTGAGACAGTAATGACCATGCTAAAATTATCATATTTTGGACTCATTATGCAAGATTCTAGCTCTCTTGAGAAGTCAACAATACCTGGAAAGGTGATGAGTCCATTCCTTGCTGCTGATTATTTTCTTCTCTTTGCTATACAAATACAGTCACAAAGGGTGCACCTCTGGAAGACTTCAAGGGCCAGGTTGGGGCTGGATCAACTTGGAGAAGATGTATCTATGTGGCCACTAAAAGTTGATCTGATCTGACTGAGTGACTGCCTCCCTCCCTCCGAGCTCCCTGAACTTTATAATCCTATAAACTTGTCATGCATATACATGCCCAAAAGTTGCCATATCTTTTATTTTGCAGGTATGTAAATTGGTGTTGGGAAGATGTATATAAACAAAAGAAACATGTGTACAAAAAGGAGAGAACAAAAAGTCTGGCAATATGATCAGTGTGATGTGAACACAATTTTGGTCCTACCATCATTACCACCAGATTTGGCAAAGCCACTGGCATTCTAAGAAGCCTTCCTACATCTACTCTTTGAGAATTCAGGGCTTTGTATGCCAAAGTATTAGCATGAGATTACTTCTTAGATTACCTACATTGGGAGTTAGATGGGGGTGGTAAGTTCCTGACTTCCAGAAAGCTTTTTATATCATTGGTCTTATCTTACTGAATTGCTTATGAGATCTGGAGACACTATTTTGCCATTTTGGTTCTACTTTGTAAGGAAGATGACTTTAACAGAAATATGCAAGAATCATTACCTTAGACAAAGACTGCGAAACATCTTTTAAGCTCTGGGAAACTAGGTCCATCTAGAAGCAACTTAGGCAGACAACTCTCTGATTTACTGGAGTGCAGTAATATAAGGTGAGGAGATGCACCATAATCAGATTTTTGTTGTTACAGCCAATATCAATAAAAGTAATTCTAGTGTTTCTTGGTGTTGATTTTTTGGTCTGGCTATTTAAAGCATGTGATATTACCATTCAAAATAATACCACTACAATGAACTTTACATGGGGCTGCAACTTGGACACTACAACCAGTCTAGGATGAGATAGATTGCATATTTACTGACTCCCAGAATTGAGAGCACATGACCTTGATTCTGCAATCTCCTCACTGACTGCCAATTGGTTTCTAGCATTTAAAGGTCCTGTTGTTTACCCAGTAAGCCCTTCATGGCTTGGCACCTAGATATTTTCAGAATTGTATAATCAGAATCATTATTTTGGAGGACATTCTCTTAACAACAATACACTTTTCATTACCTATGTTCTATGCTTTTTATTTTATTTTTTAATTTTGTCTTGGGGATTTCATGATGTCACTGTTTATATTAACTATACTGTGGAAATTTTAACTGTTATATTATGTACTTTCTATAGGCCACTGAGAGCCATCAGATTGGGGCAAGATATAAACTTTACCATACTGAGCAACACTGTCTCTCCCAGAAGACTGGGATCTGACTTCCATGCCCTATCTCAGCTTTAGTTGCCATTCCTTTTGTTGCTGCTCTTTTGATAATGTGGACCGCAATTCACTTCTCTCTGAATTCTTGTGCTCCCAAAGGCTCCCAAAACAACAGAGCAAACTTCCTGCCAGAAATCTGTTTGCTCTCCAAGGACAGAAGAGTCTCCAAGAAAGTTCAGCAACAAAATCAGTACTGGAATAAGCACAGATTATCATATCTGCAAAAACTTTCTTCTTTCACCAGTTTCTCCTTCCCATTTTACACTACTTCATTTAGCATTACAATTTTCTTAAGCATAAATTATCCACATCTAGTACTATTTTCTTATTCCTTTATCACTTTGTGTCCTGTAGTAAAAATGTGAAGTATCATTCCCAATTAATACTAGGCTAACTAACCAAGTAGTACTTCTCTAAGCCTAGATTTGTAAATGGTGTGTTTGTGGGGAAAGGGGAATATTTGATAAAACAAGGGTCTTTTTTTCTTTTATCTTTTGTTCAGTACCTTCATATTTGTACATACACATTAGAACTCTGAAAAATAATGCTGCTTACCTGTTGTAACACAAATAACATAGACAAATATGTGAAAGTAAGTGTTACTAAGCTCTAAAAGAGTGGCCAAAACCTATCAAGAAGAATATATGTAGCAAACAGAAAGGCAGGAAATGCAGTTATTCTGCAGCTATGGAACTTCAGCAAACATACAATAAATTTGAGAGTCCACAAAAATCTTCTTTCAGAGCACCCAATAGCAAAGCACCTATACGTTTCTACTCTTAGAGTAGAGTAGAATAGAATAGAATAGAATAGAATAGAATAGTTGGGAGGGACCTTGGAGGTCTTCTAGTCCAACCCACTGCTTAGGCAGGAAACCCTACACCACTTCAGATAAATGGTTATCCAAACTCTTCTTAAAACCTTCCAGTGTTGGAGCATTCACAACCTCTGGAGGCAAGTTGTTCCACTAATTAATTGTTCTAACTGTCAGGAAATTTCTCCTTAGTTCTAAGTTGCTTCTCTCTTTGATTAGCTTCCACCCATTGCTTCTTGTCCTACCCTCAGGTGCTTTGGAGACTAGCTTGACTCCCTCTTCTTTGCAGCCCCTGAGATATTGGAAGACTGCTATCATGTCACCCCTAGTCCTTCTTTTCATCAGACTAGACATACCCAGTTCCAGCAACCATTCTTGGTATGTTTTAGCCTCCAGTCCCCTAATCATCTTTTCTGCTCTTCTCTGCAGTCTTTCTAGAGTCTCAACATCTTTTTTACATCATGGTGACCACAACTGGATGCAGTATTCCAAGTGTGGCCTTACCAAGGCATTATAAAGTGGCATTAATACTTCACGTGATCTTGATTCTATCCTTCTGTTTATGCAGCCTAGAACTGTGTTGGCTTTTTGATAGGGGTTCCCAACCTGCGGGCCATGAGGGGTTTGCAACTGGGCCATGGAAACAGCTGGTGAGCATGTGCACATGGGCATCCTGACTTGAGCAGCAAGCGAGTATGCTCCAGTTGCGTGAGTGGCAGGGGCATGTGCATCCTGCTTGTGCAAATGGAGTTGCGTGCATGCTTGCCAGACACTTGCGTGAACCATCCTCTCCACCAGTCCACAAAGACAGAAACATTGGGGATCTATGAGATGATGATGATCTATGAGATGATAATGATGCATTCCTGCATTCGATACTGTATTTCAATGTGCTTCTTCTTTTTTTAAATTCAAAAAATATTGGATTACTTGTTCGCATTGCTCACAAAAATAATCATCTAGCCAAGGAACTAATGGACCTAAACAAAACCTGGAATGTAGAACAGCCAAGACTATATTAGCTGATGCAACCAACAAGAGGTTTATGGAAGTAGGTGAGTGTCTGATAGATAGGCATTCAACCACAAAAGATAAATATATGAAATATAAATCTGCAAAAGAATGACCAGCAGTAAACTGCTTCTATTGACTATGTTCTGCACTCCAAACCAATGCCCTCTGCAGCTAAATAGTTGGCAAAGGTGTATAATCCCAAATTACACAGACCGGTGATTCAAGGTTTAAACAAGATAGAATGGACACCAAGCAAAGCAAACTAAACAGAAGAGATTCCAAAGAAAAGTCTACTCACAGTTCCACTGCTGGATAGCAGAGCTTGAAAAGCAAATCAAGATTAGTCAAAGACTGAAATACAAAAAAAAAAGGGTCAATATACACACTCTGGACAACTTCGCATCACCGTTTTGCTATACGAGCAAAATCTTCTTAACAAGTAGATTCTTCCTTCTTCTTCTTCTTCTTAAAGCTCTTTGTTTCAGGATTTTCCATTTGTACATTCATACCTGCCTGTTTTCCTCATCAAAGGAAGGACCTCATCTTGCCCATCTCATCTAAAAGTAATTGCATATGTCCTGTCTTCAAAACAGCCTTTTTTTCAGAAGCAATAGAAACCTTATGCAAAGGCTCTATTCAGCATAGAAACAAGCTACTGTCCTTCAAGTTGACCTTATTTGAAGTACATGTAGCTTACTTGGTACTAATGTAGAGGTATTGTGTCATTACCTTTTCCAATGTTATAACTTAGGAGGCTTTGATGAGCTGGGGTTGACTGGTTGTGATTTTGGTTGATGTTTTGTGGAGGAAGACACTGGCCAATCTTGCTTTTACAGGTCTCAGATTGGACCAGCTGAGGTTCTGACTGAAAAAGGTAGAATTATTCATATCGTCTTAACCTTGGACACTGAATAAGAAACGCAATTGTTACCTCTGATTTATGTATTTATCTCTTCAGAGATATAAGTTCACCCTGACTAAATTACATTGGTTGTAAGGAAATATACACTTTAAATAATGATACAATAGTTAAAGATAAATGCTTTGATAAATCTGCTGTTCAAATGGAAAGGAATCACTTCTTTCACCTCTTTGTAGTCTTTTCAAGAGAAATGCAAGGTTTTTCACTGATATATCTGACAAATGTTGAGGAAAGGAAAAAAGGAATAAAATACTAAATATGATCAGGTTATTAAACTGCCATTTTATAGCTGTTTTCTTCCTATTTTTGAATTAATTTCTAAGGATTAACATTTCTCTTAGCTTCATTGCTTGTTTATCTCTTTCTTTCTTTCCTTCCTTCCTTCCTTCCTTCCGTCCTTCGTTCCTTCCTTCCTTCCTTCCTTCCTTCCTTGTTTTCTTCTTTCCTTCCTTGTTTCCTTGTATTTAGTATTTATTTTACACGATTTATAATCTGCTTCGATTCCAAAAGATTTTTGGAAGTTAAGAGCAAAAAATGTAAAATTTGGTTTAATAAAATTAAAAGCAAAAGTAGGAACAATATAGTTAAAACCAACAATATCTGAGTGCCATCCATAATTAGCCAGGATGAGCAGACTGGTCTTTCTTCAGGGTTTAAAAAGAGAAGATGCCAGTCATATGATCTGTGCTTTGCTATAAGACAGATACAAGCTTCCTCATGAGTTTATCCTCTTAGAAGATCTCTAGCCTGGGTTCATTTTCGTATCCAGAACCAGAAATGTCAATAGTAAGCATCTATTCTGTCATATGTCAACTGACCTGTTTTCTATTCATAATGTGAATTGTTTGCAACTGACTATTTCAACATTGTTTTTTCAGCCCTGAGACCAAAGTCACCTCCCTTGATATCTCACCTAATTTAATTTTTATTATTTTTGTTAAATAAAAATAAATTGGAAGATGACATCCCAGAAACAAAAGATCCAGTATTCTGCTTCATCATTATTTATAAAAATATCTCTGAGCATTCTGTAGGCACCAATTCTTAGAGTATTTCTCTAAAAAGGGGAATAAGTATAAATGCTTTCAGGTTTGTGTATTTTATTCATAGATAAATTATGGAATTTGTACACAAAATTAACTGCTGCATAAGGACATATAAATTTACTTTATATCCTAAACTGGATTTGTCTATTATGGTTAACAGCAGCAGCTATATATGATATTTCCTAATCTGACCATGATATATTTCATAGTGAAAGTAAGTGCTCTGTTGTTAAATATGATCCCTATCTGAAAATTCATATTTTACTTTCTCAGGCTGCATTATTCATTCTGCATTCTTCTGGATGCGTTTTAAATAGTATTACTTCTCACATATGTAATTAGCCCATTGTGGCTCCCTAGGAAATAGAATTTATCTCCATTGTGTTTTACATGTGAGTTTCCAGAATGCATGTGATGGCCACTGTGTGACACAAAACATTAGACTCACGGCGCTTTAATCTGATCCAGCCTGTGTTTTTATGGTTTTTTATGCTGCTCAGCTGGTATTGATACCAAAACAAGAACTGAGTTTCTGAAGGTTTAATTTAAACCATATTTCAAAAGCCATAAACTAGCCTTTATGGGTTTCTAAAACATTTATGGTTGAATAATGCCCTGTATGATGATTCACCTCAATACTCTAGTGGTACGTGAAATGTATTGATATTGTCAGACTTTATATCCAGAACAAGTCTAGGCTGTGCAGAATCTGAATGTCTTATTCAGAACCTGATACACTCTACAGAAAGTTCACAGACATTAATCAGATAGAATAATTATGTTATTCTGCTCTGCATAGAGCAGAAGATTTGGCTACAGTAGTTCAGAAATCAATCCACATAACCTGCTCCAGGTTAAAATCCTCAGCCTTTTTGTCTTTTCTGATTCATTGTTTATATTTCATGGCAAGGACCATGGTGTTCATTAGTCACATTTCTGTGACCGTCCTGAATAATATTCCATTGAATGTCATCTATTTATCAAAGAGAAAGAGCTCAGTATGGCAGACTTTAAAAAGTTGATATTGGAAAAGAAGAAGTCAAGTTATGGTGGGAAGGAGCAGCATTAAAAGTATCGAATGTATTCTAGGAAACATTGAAATGCAAGTTCAGCAATAAACATACACCTTTATATTCTATGTATATTATACCATTATCCTGTCGGTGAAGGCCTGTCTATACTTTTTTCTCAGCACATATAAACAAAATACTGCCTGAAGACAAAAGAGATGCAGATGGGGCCATCTCTCAGATGGCATAATTTTGAGTGCTTCTGAATAGTACTTGACAGACATCACTGCAGAGCATACATATAACTTGAAAGCAGTCTAAATGTAAATCCAGGCATGCCTGTATCAATGACAGAATCCACTGAAGACAACTTCAGTGAACGTAAAACAATCTCCTCCACTTATTATGTTAACATTGGGGCAACCATGATACAATCTCACAGATGGTTCAGGCCTACCTACCCAATTGTAAAAATAGTGTGAATTTGCATCAAATTTCATTTCATTTATTCTTAGTGGAGTCTCATACTAACGTATAAAAATGCTGAAACCTCAAGTTGGTAATCTTATGAAATGCTAAGCACTTCCTTTAAGCAGAATTTTGGGATCCTATTGAAAGATGTCAGTATCCCTCTAATTTGCTGTTGCCATGTGATTAAAACTTGATTAAACTGTCAAGGAAAAAATATCTATATAATCATTGAACAAACACACTAAAGGGGAGCGGTAGTCTCGGGTGGTTAAGTGTTGCATGCACTGAAGATTATAACCCTAAGAAACAAACATGGTAAAAATTTGTAGAAAAGCTATAGTATATTTTATGTTTCAGTATGTATATCATAAATGGAGACAGACAAGCAAAGGCAAAATCCTGGAGGCAATGCAAAGTTTATGTTATATGGTTTGATAAAATGAAAGGCCAATTCCCTTTTCCCATCCACATTTTTCTTTAATACATTGCTTATTGAATGTTTCCCACATACTCCTACATACATACACAAATGCTTGGGAGTTCTTTAAATTCCTTTAAGTGACTCTTTCTTCAAATGCAACTCACTTACTTCTTTCCTTAGATAATTCCCTGCTGTTCTTAATGGATTAATTATGGAGTACATCTGTGCTCTCATCCACAATGATGGTTGGTCCAAAAGAAACATATTGTTTTCTAATAGCTCCAATCTTCTCACAAATCATGTGACTTTTCCATTGAGCCATTTTTCTCACCAAATATGCACTGTATTAGTAACTCAAATCAAATTTTGGGATTCAAACCATTCTCAAGTTAGTTTTTTCACTAAGAAAAATGTCCATGGACAATGGAGACTCAATAAATCTGTTAGTAGAAACTCAAATGTATTTTATATATCCAGAGAATATTTTATTCACTATTTTAACTTTCATTGAATAATAGGAATTGTAGGTGTTGAATTTCTGTAAGTTTCAATGAAGCATTAGTCTATAATATGTTTATTCTTCAGTATGTGTGCATTTGAATAAGAGATTTTAAAAATTGATTTTTTAAAGAAATCTGAGAAAGCAATAACACATCATGAACCCAATGCAAATACAGTTCTTTTACAGAAAAATATTTGTAGAGAGATGATGAAAGGAAATTTATCAGGTAAAGCCATTAAATAGACTGAAGCAAATTGCTACTCTAAAAATGCTATACATTTGAGTCTACAAACATGCACATTTTTATTGAGAATATATATGACATAATATAAGAGAAAAATTTCTTGAAGTAATTCTGTCACCGCCTCTCCAGCAGTATTGAGTTAAAATGTTCTACACTTCATAACCAAGTCGGCTGTGAAAGACATTATTCATTTAAACAGAGTTTCCATTTACGAAATGTTATAGGCTGGGCAACAAAAATGATGCTTTCTCACCCTAATGCTTTCAACTCACTGAGATTCAGGAATTCACAAAAGTGAAAAATTGAGGCTTAAAATTGCCATGAAAATTATCCCTATCAAAGTCATAGCTTCTGTTTCCTTAGCCACCATCTTCTTCTTGTAATATTAGACAACTAGAACAGCTAGGCCTTACTAAAGTAGCAAAAGCAATGTTTATGGAAGGTTGTGTCAAAATGTGCAAGAAAGTGAATGAAGCACCACAAAAGAAGCCCCACATCTTTTGTGCATGCTGTGATGTTTCAGGATGTACAAAAGTGAAGATGACTTTTGATCACAACATTGCACTCTCCATCTTGAAGATCTTGATTCCCCCATGCTAGCAAAGCTTATCTTGTTTGGAATATGCCAAATGGCACATGGGGTCCAAATGGTTGCATGCACTGTTCATGTTTTTTTTAAAAAACAAAAAACAAAAACTCTATGGAACAGTCTTCTCTCTGACATTCTGTGCTGAGGATTTCTTCTTTTTCTGGAGGAATATCAGTTATAAGAGCCCCTTGACTGTAGGCTCTCTTGCAGCTCTTTCAAGGTTGCTGGCACAATCACCATCCAATCTGTCACACTCCCGCCGAGCCCAGACCTTGCACAGGAAGTCTTGGACTGACACAAACTTTTATACACATATTAGCAAAAGAGAGATTTTTGAACCCTGAGCCAAATAGTTCTAAGCAGAACACTGTAACATAGAAGCTTTCAGTAAAGGTTTAAAAGAGGATCTGATTTGTCAAAGAGAAAACTATACAGCAAATGAACTAGAAAAATGTATACTGTACAAATGGAACAGAGTTATTTATTTTTTCTATGCAGATAAAAAAATTTCTATAGGTGAAGTGTGTATGGTCAAATTTACTAGCTTCTCTGAAAGAACAGTTTTTTGCTCTTTTCTATAAAACTTCTTAGACTACATCGGAGCATTTGCACATCTCATAATTTCTTATTCTACTTTTCCATCTTTCAAACAAATCTACTTCTAATTTTTTCCCATTGATATATTAGGTTCAATTAATCATTATTTGTTGCATCATACAATTTTTCTAACATTTGCTGAAAATCATTCAGATTCTCAGTTAACAATAAGGCATCTACTGCATAAAAAAGTGTCCATGCTTCCACATCCACAAATAACACACTCTTAACACCATCACAATCATTTCATACATCTTTATCCATGAATAGGTTAAATAACCAAAGGGCATCATGCAGCCTCTTCTTATTCCCTGAATAGTGTTGAACCAAATATTCCATTAATCACCCATGCTACCCATGTTGTAGATTGATCTTATTGCATTCAGCAACTGACCTCTACTTCATATTTTAATCAAGTTTTTATATAATGTTCTGATATTGTTTGTAAATCACCCAGAGTCACTTAGGTGAGATAGGTGAGATAGAAATTTGATAAATAAATAAAATAAAATATTCAATAATTCAAGCCTAGTGAATTTAGTTAACAATTATTCAAAATCCTTCATACATTTTTCAGATGTGTTGTCTGTATATTCTGCTTCCATAAAACCACATGCTCTTCCCAAATGTTGTTCTTGCATATCTTATACTCTTGTGGTATGAGCTCTACTAATTTCCTTAACAAATTAATTAACCCTGTAGTTTTTGCATTACTCTTGTTGCCTATCCCTTTCTGCAAAGGAGAAACAATAATATTTTTTCCAATGATCAGGTACAGATGCAGTCTTTAGATTTTTGATGCTCTTTGAGCTTGATTGTTTTCTGGCAGACATTTCATTACCCAACTAGGTAGCACCACCACTGTGTCTGCAAGCAAACAACCAAGCTCAAACAGCACTATGGGTGGTTTCAGAAACAAGCACCTGAACTCTTCATTTAATAAGAAATTAAAGTTTTCCAAAGTTTTGGAACAAATTTTAATCAACTTCTAATTCAAAAAGCCATCCCCCGTGGATATTTTGGAGATTTATTCCTTCTCAAAATAACAGAAATAGAAAAAAATCATACTAGTGTCAATATGACAAAAAGTCTCTAATGAGGCAAGCAAACTGTTCAACCTACTCAGTGAGGAGGAAGATTAAAAATAGCTGACTTTCTAGGATGTTGTAGTCAAATTTTTTAATAATCTCATTGGATATTCATAAGATCAAAAAATATAAAATTAAAAAAAACTGTGTGCACTTAAATGATACAGATGTTCCTTTCACCATCATGAAAACTGGGATTTGTAATTATTACCCTTATCTTCCAGACACTGACTGGCGGCCAGAGTAGACTTATCCTTTTCTGCAGACTGTGTGAGAGAGAGATTAATAGCTAGGATTTTCATAAGTATTTACTTTATTTTCTTATTCAGCTAAGAACATTCTGTATAAATTAAAAAGGTAAGAGCTAACAAAGGTATTTTCTCTAATGTGTTCTTTGAAACTAAGAAAATAACCATAATCTTTTCAATTATTTTCTGAAGATTCATTTCATATTGGCTATAATATCCCAAATTTCCTTTTAGATGTATTCAAATGTTGCATCAATGAAATCACAAGAGACAGGGCCTGACCTAGTCCTCTCACCATGAGATAAGAAACATATGAAGTTTTTTTGTGTCAGGTGTCTTAAATTATTTTCCAGAGCTTTCAAACATAAGGGCTGCTGTTTTAATACAGGGGATATAAAGGGGAGATGCTGACTTATGTCATATTCAGAAATATAGTGTAAAGATGTAACTTCTAAAATGAAGAGTGATCATTCTTCATAGTGCTGTATGACCTGCTCTGAGAAACTTCACACCTATTTCTGAAATTTAGAAGGGTTACCAATTTTGGGGTTCTTAAAATGCTAGGAACTTCTTTTGTATTAGTTGCCTATAAACTTTATATGTGCTGTTTATTATTTATTCACCGATGGCATTTCTACATCAATATTTGAGTAGAATGTTCTTAAATGAAAAAAATAAGCAGCAGCAAAACCATAACTCAAAAACAGCAGAACCAAGTAAGTAACAACCAGCTAGTTGAGAGATAATAAATACAATCAATGCAGGACTAAGATAGTTTGCTGTCTAAAGTAAAGGATAAAATGATGATCCTCTCCAATGCTATGAGGATGGAGATACTTTCCACTGAGTAATCATTACAGCACAACTATAGCAGTTTCCAAATCTGGCACCTGAGACTGACTCCAAATACTATTAGTATAGTAAGAAGGAAGATGGACATCACTTATTATCAATATCAGCTCAACAAAAGATATGAACAATGTTCTATAATTGGAATGTCAGCACCTGAACCTAGAATCCAGAAGCAGAGGGACAAGAGAAATTTTGAGAAAGATCATAGATGATCAAGGTAATATTAGAGAAAATTGGCCTTTCTCAGGACCCAAATGCACTCTTGTAATTAACACATGCATGCATGCATATATACATGCATACAAAAACTGTACATTACTTAGGAAAATGTTAAGTTCCAGAGAAGATTAACAGCTGATGAATCTTACTGACCTGATTGGTAATTGATTGTGAAACACATGAAAAAATAGAAACTCATAATAATATTCTAAACTGATAGTCTTTTAAAATTAATTGAATTAAAGGGGACTAGTTGTCTATATACCTCATTAAACAATAAGGGCTTATTTGAACCAGTCTGTCTAAATATAGGTAATCCTCAATTTACAATCACGGTTGGGACAGGAATTTCAGTTGCTAAGCAGTGCAGTAACACATGACTGGACCTGATTTTACAACCATTTTTACATTAATAATTAAGTTAATCATGTGGTAGTTAAATAATTCATTCAGTCATTAAGCAAATCCAACTTCCCCAATTGATGTTGTTTGTCAGAAATCTGGGAAGGTCACAAATCATGATTACGTGACCATGGGATGCTGCAACAGTTGGTAAATGTGAGCCAGTTGCCAAGCACCTGAATTGCAATTAGATGACTGTAGGAGTAGTGTGACTGTTATAACTTCAAGGACAGGTCATAAGTCATTTTTATGAGGTCATTGTGACTTTGAATGGTTGTTAAATAAATAGTCCTAAATCAAGAACTACCTGTATCTCAAACTTTGTTTTCCATTATCACAGTGAAGATCTCACCACAGAGATTCTAAGAACACATTATGACTAGAGGTTTCTAAAGATCTCTATACGAAAGATTCTGAGTCCTATCAGTCTGGAAAATATTACAAATCCTTCTTTAAAACTCTGGAACTTTACCTTGTTCCTAGTCAATTATACTGTTCTGCAAGGAAGAATATTTGAAAAATATTATTTTTTTCTAATAGGGGCTGATTTGTTAACATCACTCTAAGAATGTAGCATCAAATTGTTCAAGAAGTCATAAAGAACTAGGTGGCAATTTCCAGAATCTGTAGGCTCCTCTAGACTTAGCTAAAGTCAATGTCTAGGTGGCGCAGTGGTTAGAGTGTTGAACTGCAGGCCATTTCTGCTGATTCAATCTAGCGGTTCAAATCCCACTAG
>JANHFL010004800.1:68730-87129 GCA_032468155.1 Oxyrhabdium leporinum
AATACAAAAGCAAAAAGCCCAGGAAAAAAATATCTATTTGGGGAGGGGGGAGCAGTTACTGCCAGGTTTTGAACCAGCAATGCTCTATTAAAAAAGGGAATATTAGATCACAACATTTTTGGTCAAGATAGTTCTAGAAGACCTTACACATAAAATATCCATTCTGTTACATACAGAGAACTTCCTACTTCTGTGAAGCAGTCAATAAACCACAGATTAGTCCAGGGTTTTTCAAACTTGGCAATTTTAAGATGTGTGGACTTCAACCTCCAGAATTTCCCAGCCAGCATGTACAAATTAGCCTGTAATCAAGTAAAGCATTCCAACCAAAATAGAAAGGAATGCTTGAGCGTAGCTGACAAGGAAAGAGTACGTTAAAACTGCAATGTAAAAACATACTTGGAGATTGCATGTACAATGGAAGTGGTATAAGTCTAGCACAAATTTTTCATTGCTGCCTACTCTGGCCATGGATAACTGAGCAACATGGATAAACCCAGAGATTGAATATAAAGAGAGGGGTGCATTGTAGAATTTTTCCAGAGAACCAAGACAAATTGTCTAGCCCAGTGTTTCTCAACTTTGGCAACTTTACAATGTGCGGACTTCAAATCCCAGAATTCTGGGAGTTGAAATCCACACATTATAAAGTCACCAAGGTTGAACAAACACTAGGCTAGACACAGCAAAAATGGGATAAGCTGCTTAGCCAACTTAACCAAAATGCCAAACAGTGCCTTAATCTAATTTAGATTAAGAACTAGAAATAATTACACAAATTTAGAATAATTAGAAATAAATACAGAAGAGTTGGTCATTTTACACTGAAGGTATCTGTGATGTGAAGCTAAGGAAAAAGTAATTGTTAAAAATTTTTCTAGACAACAAAGAATTACTAAGTAATGGACATGAATATAAAGGGCATAAACAAACATTAATTTGGTAGCTACATGTATATTAATCTTTTTTAAAAAAGTTGGAAATTCATTTATTTGTTTTAAAAAAATCATTCCTCATCTATTCTCTTTCTTTATATACTTTTTTTAGAATCACTATCCTCCTATGGATTTTTTAAAATGGCCATTCTGCACTATGTATAGTCCTTCATTCAACTTTATGATAAACACAGGAGGAGTAAAAATTTAAAGCACACATGCACACACTTTATGTGCCCTAGCCACTCAAGGTTTTGAGGTTTTTATATTTTAAAATCCTTCACATTTAGCCTTTCAACCAGTTCCATCCTAGCTTCCTTCTCTTCTCAATCGACATTACACATCTGTTTATTTTCAACTTTATTCTTATTTTACAAAGTCACTATAAGCTCACTCATTGTAATACTTTATGAATGATATTTCATTAACCTGATTGATCACTGGAATTCACTAACTATATTTCATCTCAGGTGATTCCTTTCTTCCCATCTAAGTTTCTGAGGCCAGGCCCTTGATGAGTGCAGGAATCCAAACTAAAGAATCTCTAGCGTATGTAGTATCTGTCTCATCAATGCTTGAAAAGTTAATTGAATGGACCTGAATCCACAAGTCTTGAACTGTTTTCCTTCCAAATATTTCAAAAGTGTTTTCCTATATTCCTGCTTTCTTCTCAAGACTAACCAAGACTTTAATGCTACATATGCCCAGTGAACTCTAGTTTATGGTTCCTCAACTACCCTTGTTGCCCTTGTTATGTAAATTTGTTTTAATTTCTGTGAATTGTTTTTTAAATTATGTCTAGAACTGGACGCAATACTTAAGTTGGAGTTTGATCAAAAAGAGGATCAAGGAGGCAATAGCAAGCCACTTCTGAAATCTGCAAGGACTCCTCCAGGCAGCTGCCAGGAATCAACATTATCTCAATGGCACAAAACAACCCCAAACAATGCAGTTTATTGTTTTAAATTAACAGTTTAATATATTGTTTTTATTTTGTTCACTGCCCAGGGGTCCTTGTTTAATAAATAAACTTAGACAAAATTATTTACATGGTCTCCTTTTAAAGAAATATAAAAATTGTATACTAGATGTGCACCATTGCAACAAATCATCATCTATTTCCTTCATAAAATAGTCATCTTTCCCTGCTATCTTAGAAAGCTCTCTCAGACAAGACCACCTCAATGCTATTTGCCTTTGTTACACTGAAGTGATGGAACAAGCTGACATACATTTATAGGAAGCTTATCTTGGAACAGAACAGAATGACAGTTAACACTAGCAGCCACTCAGGATGCACTATTTTTGTTTTTTTCTTTTCTTACATTGTGCAAGACTGCCAGACCAGCTGCAATTAATAAAAATTACATCTCTAGTGGGTCACAAGCCCAGCAGTTATATACCAGTAGTGGGGCTGACTAATGTATTTGGTCAATAAAAATGCAAGAGTCTTATCTGGTACCTGAACAATCAACCTAGTCCTCTTTCTACTTTTATAATGCCAGAAGAAATTATCAATTACCCAACTGGCTCTTAGGGTGGCTGGGAAAGGGAATTTGAAATTCTGAGTGATGGATTTTAGGTACTAGATAATTATATGCAATCTTCCTGTTTTATTGTAGGAAACATACATCTTTAAAGTATGCCATACTAGTAATCAAGAAAAAATATATGTAAATCAACGGTACTGCATTGTGCAAATGATATTCCCCACTGTGGTGCCTAAAACATTGTTGAACTGTGATCAGCAGAATGTTCAGCCACTAAAGCCTTGTTGGCTGATTCTTCTTCTCAGTAAGTCCCAAGGCACAAGGGTGAAGAAAACTGCTTTAAAATCTGAGCTAACAAAACATCTGAAGCATCTTTCCCTGACATCATTTTTATATTTATTAATTGGAACTGTTCTTTCCAAAGTTCCACTGGTATTAGATGCTGTGCAAAAATACAATTTTGCTCTTATGCTATTAGTCTCGTTTGTTTTGGTATAGTTTTAGTAGAAGACTTAGTGTGAATGGTGCTCACTGTGAATTTATGAACATGAAAACACTTTGTGGCCAATAGGGAAAGATTAGACTTCTTGACCAGATGCCTACATTATGATTAATTCATCATTTTAATTATAAGCCCTTTCTGTAGATAAAAGCGCCACTGAGTGACACAATTACAGCAACAATGACAAGGGCAAATCTCTTTTCTAATTTAAATAGATGACGCAAACACCCCATTGAGTGTGTACATATGGCCTTCTCTTGTTCTGCATTGTGCCCAAATCACATTCTCAGCAAGGACTGCAAAACATGAAGGATAAATGCGGAGGGAATAAGAGAAAGCTTTAGCTATTCAATTAAGCATGAGGAGAATGAATGGGTTATATTCACAAAGCTTTTATTCTAAGTTTGGAAGGAATTAAGGAACAAAATCTAACAGGAAAGAAAAATAAAGTAAGCTTTTCCAACACACCAGGCTAATATTTCTAATCCTTGAAGGTGATTTTTGTGAAATCCTGTGCATAGCAGAAGAATCAAGTGCCAAAACAGTTTTCTTCTTTCCAAGCCCTCTGTTTATCTAACAACCTGATAAAAGCTAATTTCGGTTCTTCCATGAATTGCCTCTGTGGTCTCACACGATCATGTACTCAGCAGCACAATATCCTTGAGAACCAGTAAAAATAATGGGATTCTTGCTGAGGGCCATTAATATTTATCAGAGCTGATCCAGGGACCTCTTCACACACAAACAGGTTTACTTGTGTGTATTAGCTGGAGCAGTTTGGGAATTGTAGAATGCCTTACATCTGATCAGGTGATTCCACTTCCTAGCTGAGCTTTGCTCAACAACAGTTCTCCTTATGGTTTCAGATGCTATCTTTCTAACCACCTGCTCCCTTTCTAGCCAAAGATGCAGATTTCACATGGGGCCTTCTTCATGAAAAGCATGCATGCTATCATCAATTGAGTTCACATATGATATTTAGTCATTAGGTGATTTGCTTAGGTTTAGTTTAACATTAAGAGTAGTATATTATATGGCTTATGCAATAAATGGTTATTAAGCAAGCCATAGTTTAACATGATGTATAAACTGAATCACTGAATTACAGTCCACTCTTCAACTCTGAGAACTCTTATCAGTTAGTTAGCTGAACAGTATTGAACCTTGGAGACAATAGATTTTTCTTGGCATTGGCTTTAGATGGCTATGTATTTATTTATAAAATACAATTAACTTGGAGAGAAGCACCACATTGGAAAGAGTGGCATATTTTCAAATAACGATATGAATAAAATGTGTGAAATCACATACACACATAGATGAATATAAAATATTTTTGAAAAGAAGAAGATTCAGTGGGTTACATCAGAGGTGTATCTGCATCCCTACCTTGGTCAAGGCCAGGTGCTATTGCCAAGCTCTCATCTGCCTCATGTCTCTGGTGGCATGAGGCCTCCTGAGTCTATGGTCCCTAATCTCCCATCCAGAGGCATAGGGCTAAGTAAACTGAGCCACAGTGGTGCAATGGTTAGAGTGCAGTGCTGCAGGCTACTTCTGCTGACTGCTGGCTGCCTGTAATTTGGCAGTTCAAATCTCACCAGGCTCAAGGTTGACCTTCCATCCTTCCAAGATGGGTAAAATTAGGGCCCAAATTGTTGGAGGCAATATGCTGACTCTATAAACAGAGAGGGCTGTAAAGCACTGTAAAATGGTATGTAAGTCTAAGTGCTATTTCTATTGCTAAACTATTGATTTATGAGGACACAGCTTCAAGAAAGCGAGGTTAAAAGCAAGCTGAAATCTCTAGGGATGGCCAGAAGGAGGAAATTTAAGAAAACAGTAACAATAATACCTATAGCAGACTTAAAGCACTTGGGATTTATGGCCAAATGTGTCTCTTGCTTTTCATCAAACCTCCCAATCTAATATGATAAACCTTATTTATCAGAATTGATTAACATAGCCTCTGCTAGCCAGATAGATTACATGGATAAAAAGTATGTTTTAGAAGCTAGCTACTGCAGCATAACAAATGACCATCATGTACAGTCCTGGCTATATCCCTGAGAAGTAAAATGCTATTTAATTTTAGTGCACAGATAAAGGCTTCCAAGCCTGACTGAACCTCCATGCTATCTGCATAAAGAAGAGCCTAGGGAGTATGAAACAGCTAATAGTCAACTTTATCCTTAGAAGCCTCTTGGGGAATTTGCTAGGAAGATAGTATCAGTGGGTCAAGTTAATGTACTCCAGATATGGGAAAACGGGGGGAGGACAGTTTTTCTCAGAGTAAAAGAAAATGAGATAGAAAAAAAAATTAGAAAGCAAAGGTTGCTTAGTTTCCAGCAAATGAAGGAGAAAATAACACTGCCAGAATAGTAGCATTTGAGCTAATGCTTTCATTACTCGCTAAAAGAGAAAACCACATCAAAATCTAACACCAAACAGAAGTGAATAACAATCCATTGTCAGGGTGAAGAAATACTTTTAAAATTTCAACTTCAGAAAAGAAGAAAAATGAATACACACAGAAAGTTTCCCTTCCCCATCCTTTTTCTTCATAAGTCTGGTTTAAGGTTAAGTTTTCTGAATTAAAATGTGAAAAGTGGCATACAGTACATTTAAAATAACTTGCCTTGTTCATTCCTGAAGATTAGAATTTCACAATAAAATGCAATTCCTTCATAACAAAGTGTTGTTAACTCATATTCTCTTTATGTATACCTGATCTTTATTTCAAATTTAAACAAATTTATTTGCTAGCACTCCATTGTATGTTATTTTCAACTAAATAATTTTTATATACCTTGTCAGAAGAAAATCCTGTTGAGTTCTTTGGAGTTTATTCCAAAATTAGTTGAAAAAGGTAACAGTCATATACTACACTTCCTTGCTTAGTTACCTGGAATTAGTTTAAGTTGCTAAAACGTTTCCCATTCATTTGGCATCCTGTGGCAATTATACATTTGCATTTCATTTTTTCTTCTGTTTTCCTTTTTATATTTTAAGTAATAAAAGGCTCTTGTAGCTTTTTATACGAAAAGATTTTGAGAATTATTTAGCAAAAAAGGAAAAAAGGCATAAATAGTAAAATCAATAAAATACAGGTAGTCTCAACTTACAACAGATCATTTAGTGACTGTTTGAAGTTACAATGCCACTAAAAGTGATTTATGACTGTTTTTCACACTTACAAGCATTGTAGCATCCCCAAGGTGATCAAAATTCAGACGTTTGGCAACTGACTCATATTTATGACAGCTGCACATGTCCCGGGGTCATGTGATTACCTTTTGCAGCCTTCAGACAAGCAAAGTCAATGGAGAAGGCAGATTCACTTAACCATGTTACTAACTTAACAACTGCAGTGAGAAAGGTCATAAAATGGGGCAAAACTCACTTAACAACTGTCTCACTTAGTCACAGACATTTTGGGCTCAGTTGTGATCATATGTCAAGACTACCTATACCTTATAAAAATCAATATAAATTAACAAAGCAGAAGCAAATATCAGCATAAAGAAAAGCCATATAAAAGGACTTGGGGGACAAATCAACTTGAACTTGATTCTAAAAAAGTATTGAGCTCAGAATGTATTAAGGAGAAATTCCAAATTAATATAATAAAACACATTTCTTTTTCCTTGCCATCTTCAGCTTATCTTTGATGAGAGAGGGGAGAAGCACGCGTTCACTGAACCGGTTGCGAAACCAGTTGCAACCCACCGCTGCAGGCGGATAACACTGCTATAAGCGCTATACCCACACCTCCTAAAAATAATTAGCTGTTCCTTAGAACAATTTAAAACATTCAGAAATTAGAAATAAGTGCTGCAGTTGTCAGTTCTAAAAGCAAAGCAGGCATCAAGTTTGGGTGTCCCCATGTCCATAACATCAGAAAGCTGGGATCTCATTGCTTTCTCTTGTCTTCAGGAAAGTTTGCTATGACTGCTATTTAAATTGGTCACCATTCTCCATCTGCTTTCTGAATTGTTACTCTTCCATGAAATTTGTTTCTGCAGAAAGTCACATGAACTGCGACCTGAAGTCACCCTGCCAAATCCACTCTCATGCAATAATATCAGTGCAGAATTGCACCACATTATTTCCTTTTAAAGAGTCATACTATTCTTTGAAAACTCTAACCTTGAGAGAAAATTGGCATAATCATTATCTAAAAACAGTCATAGAGTCATTCTTTTTCATATATATTCCAGGCACATGCATGATACATGGGTTGACTCACACATGATTGGCAGTGGATTCTATCAGTGGAATTGAAATGGAAAAAGGAAAGTATTAGTTAGCTTTTATTCTAGGCTTGCTCAGTGATTAATGATTGACCATTAAAATATATTCTTTTTGTTCTTTTTTTTAAATCTAAGTGTATTTCTGGTTGTTGTTTTTTTAATTTTCAGTACTAGATGCCTTGGGAATTAAGCCCAGACAAACTGACTAATAAAACCTACCCTTCCATTTGTACCACAAACCAGATTATTTGCACTTAGTGAAGGCAAATAAATAATATTTAGCAATATGAGTCTGCTATCATTAGAAGATGGTGGTTTGGGAAGGCTGACCTGTAGTCAAGAGACAAATGCAATGCCTTTTTACCAAAGTCCAAGAGTCTACTATTTTATCACCACTAAATAAGTACTAATTGTGTCTCGATTTTATATATCAAATAAAAAACACAACAGTCACAAAATGTCAAATAAACAATTCTGCCTCTATAACAGAACAGTCTAGTATAAAAGATAACTGGATGTCAGCTACATAGGAAGAGGGCTTCAAAGTTCTCTTTTAGAGATAAGCGATCACAGTGTAGTGGGCAAAGTTCATTGGCCAAGTGGGTAGTTCTGTTTGTTTTTCTGCTATGATCCTTATGCCAACCCCAATTGAAGTACAGATTATAAATCAAACAAGCATTGCAGCTGAAGGACAACTTACAAAAGACTCTTCATGCAGGCCATGATTTTAAGATGACCCTGCAATTCATTTTGTGAATAAAAACATTGATAAAATATATTTTTATCTTAAAAACAAAATCTTACCTCAAATATGAACAATTATTCTGTGATGTTCAAGCCATCTCTAAGTCCATGTCTGATTTTGTAATTTAAAATGGTGCAATTTATATTATCTTATGTAATTATAATAAATAATATCTGTTATAATAAATATAACATATAATGTAAAATAACCCCCTGCTCAAGCAGGAAGTCCTATATTATTTCAGTCAAGTGACTGTCCAGACTCTTCTTAAAAACTTCCAGTGATGAAGCACCTACAACTTTGGACAGCAAACTGTTTCACTGGTTAATTGCCCTCACTGTTAGAAAGTTTCTTCTTAGTTCCAGGTTCCTTATCTTCTTGATTAGTTTCCATCCATTGTTTCTTGTCCTATCTACATTTGCTTTGGAAAATAAATTGACCCCGTCCTCTTTGTGGCAACCTCTCAAATACCGGAATTCTGCCATCATATCACCCCCAGCCTTATTTTCTCTAGACTAGCCAAACCCAAATCCTGTAACCGTTCTTCATAAGTTTTAATCTCCAGGCCTTACCTAAAGAAGATTAGTGGATCAGTCCCAACATACAGATTTAGCAGCTGCTTTAGTAAGGTAAGAAAGAAGGCTCTGCCTATCAGTTCATAAATTTTGAACCAATGGCACTTACATAGTAGACAACATTTTCATGTAACTCGGAAGTTCACTTGCTTCTCTGAGGTCTCAAGGCATATTTCAATGAACACCAATTTAAAGTATGCCAAACTACTGGCAATAAATATTTGCAGCATCTTGGTAGCAACCCAGTTTTCTTCAAATAATTTAAAAGATATGGATTTCAGACTTAGCACTGAATAAAAAAATATACTGTGAATTGTGGAAGTATCTGTGGGACTACAACATAGCCACAATTTAATGGTTTTCCATTAATGACATTGCAAACTATTATGCATATTACTAAAAATATCCTTTTAGCTATAATATGTTACAAACAAACAACAGCCTTAGCATTTTCCGTGACTTGTTTTATGACTTCTATCATTATGTCACTGATAGTCTTCAGACAGACAAACCATATAAGTCTATCAGTTTTTTGTGAAAAAAATTTATTCAAGGGTTTCAAAGAAGCCTCATTATGTGGTAAATTTTTTGAAAGCAGTTTCTCTACCCGACAGAATCCTAGAGTGGCAACTGTTGACAAAAGTTGTACCATCGACAATTTCATTTTCAGACTACCATGTCATCTATGTTGACATATTGCTGAGAGAAGTTTGGTGATTTTACATACAATAAATGACCCATGAGTAGGAAAATAAGGGCCTTTAATCTTTTTCTCCTTTGCAGGATGTTTGGTCTACAATCTTTTTTGAACATTTTGAGGGATTTCTTTTGTTTTGTGAAGCAATTCTGAAGAAAAGAAGAAATTTATAAACATCAAGGAGACAATGGAGAAAGTGAATTTAAGTCCCAGCTGTTGAGGACTAGTAAATAGAAAACTAGAGTTAGATCCTCTCAAATAGCATTCATCCAGCTGCAATCTGAGACCCAAAGTTGTAGCCCAGCCATGTAGGTATATGACTGCAACCAAGGATAAGATAAAGGACTTAACATAAATTATATGTGTAGGAAATGTATAAAAGGAACACATTTTTGGTCAGATCAAATGAAATTGCACCCTTTATGTACAATCCTTTCATAATAAATTGCAAAGGAAAGATTTCCAATAAATAACCTCCTAAAATCCCATGTTTATTATAAATCATCAGAAAGTAGCATTCTGGATATCTCAAAAACTATTTTCCTGGCTGTAGGTTATTTCCTACTGAAGCTACAATTATTTGATTTGTTCAAATTAGCAGATCTAGTTGCTAATTTAAGTGTTGAGGGGTTATACATGCAACCATGAAATGTGGCTATGAACCTCCTGTTTGGGATTTCCTTCTTCACCTTCTCCTTGCAAAGACAACTCAGGGACTGAATAGTGGCAGCAAAATAAAGATGGCGCAGACATGACTGCAAAGTAAGTCTTAAGATGGAAAGACACATCAGCTGCTACTACTCCTCCATACCCAATCAATATATAAGACAAAATGAAGATCTGGGAGTCAGCCCTTCACAAAAACAGATAATCAGTTTGCCAATATACTGCAATTGGGGGAAATATTTCTTTGTAATATCAAATATGGTAGCACAAATCTATCTGAGCAGCCTGCAGAAGCCACACGTTCTTGTTTACCATTTTTTTCTTTTAAGCAGAGCATTTGACAAGCAGCCCTAATGGAAAATGAATTATCCAAATCTTCATCTACAACCGTCTCTGATGGCTCAGAGCATTAACTTAATTTACCCAATACTGCTTGAATCCATTGGGGGGGGGACGACTATGATTATTTTTCCACCTGCTACTTGAATACTTTCAATTGGAGATGCCAGAAACTGGTGCAACCTGATACTCAACCCTTGTCACTTATCTGAACCTTTATCTGCAAATTTCTTTATGCAGTTTTCGAAGCTTTTATGCTTTCTCTTTTTGTCAGATTTCCGTAAAGAGATTATTCTGCGGTAAAATAACTTACCTCTTGGTTTATAATTCTAAGATAGTTTGTCAAAAGAATCCATTAGCAAAGGGCCAAACATTGCAGAATCTGAAATAAATATATGTGCTCAAAATAATTATGAAAGAAAAAAAATAAATGCATAAAAAGACAATATAGCACTTATAAGATAGCACATAAGTTATATATAAAGGTGCATTAGGATCTTCTTTATATTCCTTCCTTCAGTTGCTACTTCTGTTGTGTCTCCTTTTTCATGGTCACAGTTCATCTTCTACAGTCCAACCTATAATGCTGAGTTCTTAATAGGTACTGGGTTTTTGTTCCAGCCATTCTGACCTATGCATGATCATCAAAGCTATCCTCTGTTGGCTGGACAATCCAAGATTACTCTTTCCTCAAAGCATCAAGGAGGTTTACTTCCTAATACTAGTCTCTCTATCTCATTAAACCCTACTGCTACAAGTCTGGTTGTGGAAGAAGGGAATGGAAATGGGGAGGGGAGGGACTGTCTATTAATCCCAAGTCAAATGTTTCACTGCATTATGCACCCAATAGTAGTGCAGGAAAGACGTAGGAAGGAATGGAAGAAACAGTGTTAAATTATACTTCAGCTCAGGAAGTTGATAGAGAAAATTAAAACTTCTTGGACACAAGAACAATAAATAGACTGAGATTACTAGAATTCTGTACTTGTACAAAGAAAATAAACAGGTGGAAAAAAATAAGCCTTAACTAGCAGAAAATTAAATATCAAAATTCTAACATTCTGGCTGTTTCAATTGCTGAAACAAAAATCCTTTGCTTATTTATTTGGATCTTTTCAGCTTCTTTCCAATTCCAACCTTTAATCAAATGCTCAAATGTCAGTTCTCTACTTTTTATAACCCCAATACCTAGCTTCTGCTTTGATCAAAATTACTTTTTCTACAGCTGAGGTAGAGGAGCAGGGCAAGATCTCACTTTGTATGTGACCCAAAGCATGCATCTCTGCCTTGTGGAGGTTTACATTCAAAGGGAAGCATATTATCCCATATCTGCATGGGGATCTGACAGTCTGGAATCTTCTGAAAAAACAAGCAAGTTCAACAGCAGTCTCTCTCCTGGTTTTGTGGGGCTCCAGATACAAAATGCTCATGCAGTGAAAATGCTCATGTGGCTATTAATGTCTAATATGGATGCATATATAAAGCAGCTGCTCTGTTTGAATAAATGGCTCTCCTGGGAAAACCCAACATGGCAAGTTTTGTGACTGCATTAATGTAGAAGTTGCCCTAATTTCTAGCAGTGACTGAAATGATAATTCTTCCATGGAGCAACTCCAGTCCATTACTACAACAACACAGTCCTTTCAACAGCTCCAAGAAGGTTTCACACCCATTTCAGCTACTCAGATGACCCTGATGACACAGATAAACCTCCAGGTGGCCTCAACAACTCTCTAAAAGAATGCAAGTGACCAACTGTCTGCAAGGAGTATAAATCCTTCCATTTCCCTACCATCCAGCAAGAGCTGAAGACGTTTCTTGGATGAGAAGCAAAACGTCTTCAAAGAAAAACCAGAATGTCCAGTTGCCTCTTGAAAAACCATCTTTGGGACAACCATGACCTGGATGACTGAGATTCTCCTTAGATATCCAGTCCATTACAGTACAGTTATCATAGCCAGTGAAATCAGTCTGAAGCATGGCTATAAAATTAATTAAATAGAAGTAGCTATTCTTTTTAAAGCTCAACTACACTTTTGTTTTTATTATTTATTTATTAAATTTATATGCTGCCTTTTGCACTCTCAAAGTGACTTCTATTTCTTTGTGAAGGTTTTTTCTTTCCAAGCTTTGAATTACATTGAGAGCACAGTATTCCCGTAGTGATGTCCCTGGAATAAGCTAGACCAAACAGCTTGGCTCATTGAGGGGGGTAGATACGGAGACTCAAGTAATGAAATAGGTCTACTTGCTTACTTACTTGATTTCTTGACTTGAGCCAAATCATTCTGAAACAGAGTACTTCAGATAGTTTGAACTAAAAATCCCATCATGCAGTCAACAGATGTCAGGTGCTATGTAAAATGCTCTTTTCTTTGAGGGTAAAATCCCCTTTCAGCTTGCATTACATGTGCTTTGAACCAGACAGTTTGATATAAAATTTCTATTCCATTTTGACTGACTTAATTTGCATTGCCTCCTTTTGGCTTCCAATCTCCAGAACCCTGACCCACCTTTTGAGAGAATTGAGAAAAGCATTATTTTTCCTCCCTTGCTATAGCTCTCATTACATTCAATGCATTGCATTTGTTCATGGTCTGTTGCTATGTCACATTACTGTGATGTTAAACATGTTTTTTGTTGTTACTTTTGTTTTTGTTTTTCTGACAAATCAACAGATTAACAGATTAACAGAGTTGGAAGGGACCTTATAGTGTAGGCCATCTACTCCAACCCCCCTGCTCAAGCAGGAGACCCTACACCATCTCTGACAAATGGCAGCCTAATCTTTTCTTGAAAGCCTCCATTGATGAAGCTCGCACAACTTCCGAAGGCAACTTGTTCCATTGGTTGATTGTTCTCACTGTCAGAAAATTTGTTGAATCTCTCCTAAATAATTAGTAGTGATTTCATCACCGATCAGCAGATGTAACTTGATGATAGGATTTGGCTGTGAAATATGGAAGAGGTGAAGTATAATTTATAGCATTTTTTAAAAAATGATTATGTTGTGTGGGCCTTTTCCACTTGTACCAAACAACAAGGCAAACATGCCCTGGCAAGTTTTCTGATTTGCTTTCATCTTTTCTTCAACCCAAAGTGAAACAGGTTTAAACTGTAGCGATGTGTTTTCCCTATATTCTGGCAACCTCCAAAGGCAGTTGCAAGATGCGTAAATCTGGATGACCATCACCAGAAAGAAATCACATAACTCAGTGACAGAGAACAGAGGCAAGAGAGGCAGAAGAGGATCAGCCATTGGCACAACAGACGTCAAACTAATGTAGTTTCTGCCGACTCAGGATGGGTGGATCGTTGATCAACTCAACCACAGGAAAGGCCCAGAGATAAAAGCACTTTTAAAATTCTTTAATATGAGAATATAGGAGAAACAAGACAGCTTTACATTTTTAAATGTGGATGATTTTTAACCTCACTGTAAATAGAATCCCCCTTATAAAACCTATGCAAGTCTAGAAATACAAAAAACATTGAATTTAGACTGACTGCTGGTGACTACACAGATATTCCCATTTAGGCTTTTATGGAAGCCATATAGAACTCTTATTGTTTTCTAGAAAATTTTAAGGTATTTCCTGTTGGTCTCCTCTCCAAGTTCTACCAGGTCTCAGCCTGCTTAATTTTTTAAAAAATAATATAAATGCTGCCATCTGCTGGGTAAATTGTAAATAATGATTATATTTTGAACAGAATAATGTTAATGGCATTTTATTTAAATACATAGGTAAAAATATATTCCTCGGCATATTGGTATACATCATATCAAGAAATGTGCCACCCTTGTTCTTTTGAATGAAGATTTATTTGGTGCAAAATCTATTTCAGAACAGCTATTATTCCATTTAATTCTGACTAAGTAGGTGAAGGTATTTGCAGAGCAAAACAGAAGAAGATCTTGGCTAGAATCATGTTTTGTTTATTTTGATTTGTTAACGCATCTGAAATTAAAGGTGTGAAGAGCAAATCTCTCTCCTCCTCCCCCAAACCTGGAATATTGTTTTGTATTCTTGTTCTGGTGTTGGGCAAAGTGATATCACAGTAAAAAGATGGATTTTGTATTGGAAGAAAAGTTTATTTAAGCCTGCATGAAATTATGCAGAACAAGATGGGAGAATTCTCTGGAAATTCAGGGATAACTAATATTAGCCTCATCATATTGAAATGACAAAAATTTACTTTCTGCTGATAGATGCTGTAACAATCATAGTCCTTCTGTCCTTGATACTTCAGTTTTTTAAGCTGACATTTCTTGCCTTCTGCCTCTCTGACCTTCCCCTTCTACCTTCACTTTTGTAATCCTAGGCTTTATAATAAATCAATAGATAGGAAAATAAAATCCTTGTTGGAGCAGAGACTATATTTTTCTAGTATAAAATCTTAAAATTTCCCACCTGCCACTTCACCAGCAAAATGCCTGGATTCATTTCTGCCCTCTATTGCAGATTATATAAAGCTATTTAAATCCTGACTGACAGTATTTATCAAGACAGCTGTTGAACTGAGCCACTATTAGTAAGAGAAGTGGGGAAAGAAAGGGTGGAGGGAGCAAAATACACCTCCCTGATATTCTCCTCAGGGCAAAAACAGATGCTACTTTTATCCAGGTAGAAGCAGCAGAAATGCCAACATAACAATTGTGTGATTACATATAAAAGAGTTATTTATTAGGGTATTTTTCATATACTTCTGCCTGGTTCTGCTTCTAGATATCAGTGGCATCGGTCAGTTAATTCAAATACAAATGCAACAGCTGGTATGGAGGTAGTGGAAATCGCCCTCTCTCCTTCTCATCTTTGTGGCATGTTTTTATATCTTTCAGAGATGGAGATTAAATAACACATCACTGTTGTTTTCAGTGAATCAAATAACCATGGGGTTTTTTTTCTGCCCAAGGTTATTTCATCATCAAGTTCTAGCAGAGGGAACCTAAAAAATGAAATTGTTATAGCTTTAGCAATGAAGAATAAATTGATTATATGTCAGCTGTTCCCAATCTAGTGTACTTTTTAAGCTCATGCTACTATCCTCCAACCAACAGGGCCACCAAACTTCATGACAGGCTAAAATTCAAGGTACTGATCTTATAATATTTCAATATCCACATACTGAATTTTTCATTCCCTAATAACAATTATGGCCATCAAAATAGTGCTGTGGAAAAAAAACTCTTCTTCAATATATAAACCAGTGTTCCTCAACATCAGCATCTTAAAGACATGAGGACTTCAATTATGGGCGTTGAAGTCCACACAATTTAAAATCACTGAGGCTGAGAAACATTGATCTAAACCAGGAGTGTCAAACTCACAACACATCACGTGACATATCGCAACTTTTTCCCCCCTTTGTTAAACTGGGGGTGGCCAGCACATGACACATCTGGCCCATGGGCAGCAAGATTGACACCCCTGACCCAGTGGTGGGATTCAGCCGGTTCTAGCTGTTTCGGGTGAACTGGTATTAAAAATTCTGACTGGCCCCGCCCCTTCCTGCCTCACCCACCCTGCCCAGTCACTCCTTATCTCGTTCGCTTGCCCGGCATAGCTGCTGCTGCTCTCTGTCTGGCTCCCTCGCTTGCATTGACCACATGGTCTCTGCGGGCCAGCCAGCTTGCCTGCCTTTGCCCCAGCCTCCCATATGGCCCAGCTACCCCCTGCCTGTCTGGTGCCTGTCTTCGCCTCTTTCCTGGCGCGAACAGCCTCTTACAGGCCTCAATGGAGAGTCCCTGGGCCAGATCCAGCCATCCCAGGCCCCCTCCGGGCCTTCCTAAGGCTCCCCCGGACTCTTTCAGGCCTCAATGGATGGTCTTGTCAACCTTGGAAGCCATGAAACTGAGATCTCTGCAGGCTGCCTCATAATTACACATGAGAAATAGAGACGGAGTACTTTCTCATGGCAGTTAGAGGGGTTGTAGTCAAAACAATATTCTTTCTAGGAATGTCAAGGCCATTCTGTGAAGCACCTGGAAGAGTATAACCTAGGATTTGAAAATGTGATTGATGATGGTCAAAAGAAGGTTCTGAATTTCTCTTTTGGGTGTGGAAAAACCTGGGGCTTCAGATTCAGGTTTTTCCCAGATGTGCTAGCATGGTTTCTTTAATAAACTCTTACTTGGATTAATTCTTATCTGAGTGTCGAGTGATTTATTGGAACTTAGATGGAACGCTGACAGTAACCTGAATCTCCTTTTTAAGTTTTGGCAGCCCCTGGATCTCGGGCGCTGTTTGGGGTCCTGAGCCCCATCTGTCATCCCGTACACGGGTGACAGTAAAGACTCGGGGAAGATAGAGGAAAAATCTCTGCTTGATGAGGCGATGGCCCTTCAAACCGACCAGACTCTTGAGAAGATTCTGCAGCCTCTTTCGGTGGAATTGAACAGAGAAATGAAAGCGGCAGAAGCGGAGCAAGCTGCCGGAGCCAGGAAGAAGGATCTGGTCTGGCAGAAGGTAACTCAGAAGGGCGCGGGTGATCTGGCTTGGAGTGAGCCGCGAATCATGAGCTCTACCAGCCCTGGAGAATGGGGACTCCGGACACTGTCGAGGAGTCAGTCTCTGATGGAGTTACCAGAAAAGTTTGAACAGCTGCGAGTGGGGAAGCAAGCCTCGTGAACTTTGGAATCCCAGCGGAAGCAGATTATTGCCCAACCGAAATTTTCTTTCCAACCGGAGGAGCGGCTGGATAAATCAGAGATGGGATCCTATTACGGAACTCCGGAAGGTGAGATTGCCAAACCATCAGAGGAGTGAGTAGGATCCGAGGGGGGAAGACGGAGACGGAGGCTTGGGACTCCTCTGCTGGCGCAGCAAGCAATGGCGCCCCTGCTCCCTCGAGACAACCTCCAGTTGGGGTGGGCGTACCAACCGGAGCATGGTTAGGTGCAATTTCAACCAGATCCTCCACCCAGACCTCCTGAGGTTACAGATTGGCCGGCGGAAGTTCTGCCAGATACGCAGGTGGCAGGACCTGAGGGGGCCCTCCAGCAGGGTAACCACCCTCTTGCCCGGCCACAGAAAAGCCGAGATTCTGGGCATCTTATGATGGGACCCCAGGAAGCTAGCCTACTTCGTGGCTAGGGTGCAGGATTTCGTGGAGGAGAATGGACACCGGTTCCAGAATGACCAGGAGCTGATCCGAGCCATTTCAGCGGGAATGAGCGAGGGAGATGCTTCAGAGTGGGTGGCCCAGCTTCATCATGAGAGGGTTCCAGAACTCGATGATTACGAGGAGTTTATGGATGGAATACAGGCTAGATTTGATAGCTCAGATTGGAAAGAGGAAAATTAAGAAATTATTAAAACAATGAAGCAGGGAAGGAGACCCATGAAAGACTTTACACTTTAGAAAGGTTGCCAGCTATTTGAGAGACGTGTAGTCTTGCATTACTTCAAGGAAGCGGTTGATCCTGAAGTGAAAAAAGCATGCAATATCAGGGGGATGCCTGAGAGGTTGCAAGATTAGTACAGAATCGTGTGTGTGATGGATCAAATCTGTACCCGAATTGGAGAATGTTGCCTCCAATATGACCCCTTAAGAAGACTTGGCTGAAAAAGACCCAACCGAGAATGGGGAACCCTGGGTGATTTGCTTGGAAGTCTGATGCAACCCTGAGTTGTTTTCGCTGTGGCCAGCCAGGCCATCGAGCTGCAGAATGTCTATTCCAAAAGAGTATCGAGATCTTTCAGAAGTTTTTAGCGAAGGGAAGTGTGACACCCTTCCGCCCCATGGGGATATGGACTGTGCAATAGAGATTGAGCCAGGAGCTGCTTTGCCAAAACCAAAACTGTATTCCATGGCTCCGGTGAAGATGACGGAATTGCGCAAGTACATTGACAGCAATTTAGCCCGTGGATTTATCAAGCCTGCGAAATCGAAAGTGGCAGCTCCTGTGCTGTTTAAAGAAGAAGAAAAAAAAAAGGGGGGGGGGAGATGAGGCTCTGCATGGATTTTAGGGGCCTGAACGAAGTGTGTGTGCAGAATAATTACCCCCTTCCTTTCATGAAAGACTTGCTGAACCATTTGTGCAAAGGAAGAGTGTTCACCAAGTTGGATTTAAGAGAAGTGTATTACCGGATACACATCTGAGAAGGAGATGAGTGGAAGATGGCGTTTAACTGTCCTTTGGGACAATTCCAGTTCAAAGTTATGCCGTTTGGATTACAAGGGGCACCTGCTGTATTTA
>JANHFL010004801.1:30570-49338 GCA_032468155.1 Oxyrhabdium leporinum
GGGAGAAGAGGGTGGTTGCCAGTGTAGAAACAGCCTAGCTCATGTGTGCTCATGTTTCTTGGGTTTTGAAATGGGGAAGAGAGCTAGGTAGCCACGACAGGCACGTCCCACCCTCCCAAATTGTTACAACATAATTGTGCTAATGGGTTCTCTCCCCACTTCCAGGTCCCATAGAGTTCTACTCTTTGCAGGTCCACTAAAGCCCCAGGCCCAACCAGCTTTGCCCCGAATGTGGCAAATTCAGACAAATGAACAAAATTCTGCTTTCATTGACCTGTTTCTTCAAATTATGCTTCCCTACTAAAGCAGTTTGTGCTTTACCAGAATTACCTAAGTTTATACTAGCTGGGTCCTTACAGTTGGACTTCCAGCTTGTGACAAATCAGTTTCCCTGAATGACATGAAGAAACTTTGGGTGTCCGAGAATAAAGCTCTCTGTTTTTCAGGAGCTTTGCTGCTCAAATTTGAAATTTTAAGGTGAAGGCATATCCTGTCACCTCTGAGAAAGTCAGGCTCCTTCCACAACAAAGTTACTAGCCGTTGTGGCTCACATGATAAAGGAGGTTGTTAGGCGATTCTGAAGTCAGACGCTGAATTGTAACTCCTGCTCTCCTTTGAATTCAGGCATTTTAGCGTAGTATTGGCAACAGAGGGAGAGTCTTGTGGATCAGCAGCCAGCCCCGGGTTTATTTTTCAGCAATTGTACTGTTTGATGTTTTTTCTACACAGATACCAGTTCCGAAGTCAAAGAGCAATCACGGGGCATCCCTGGCGTGGAACTTCCTGCCACAGAATTGGTGACTTCACCGAATCAGAATTCACACAACCACCTTGTGCTCGATCTTGATCATGATACTGAAAGCACTGCTTTGTAAAAAAAAAAAAAAGAATAAAATCACTCCAAAGCAGCCTTTTCTCTCCCAATGAAAACTTAAACCAGTCCAGGATCCACAGTGAGGAGCTTTAAAACAAAGAAGACAACAGAGTAGGAGTGGTTCCCCTGCCTGCCTCATGTCTTCCGAGAAGACACGTGACCTTTAAAAGCAGAGTTTAATGACCTGTATCCTGAGACCAAGCTGCCTAAGCTAGCGTTGGGCGTTCTGGCTGTTGCTAAACCTTATATGAGAAGCTTGATTGCTGCTGTTAACCAAGACGGCCCTTGCCAGAAAGTTCCGAGAAGAATCCAAAGCGATGCATGTGTAATGGAAATCATAACCCTTTCAAGGCCTCTGTTGAGCTCTTCTTCTTTGTCCGTATCGAAGAGAGGCGTGCAAGAGACATGCTATCTCTGCTAATGCTGCAGACTTCGTTAAAAGTACGAACCAAAAAATTGCTAGAGGTGCAGAAGATGACTGCTGGTTATCGGTCACTTTTCTAAACGGTGGGTGTATTCTTGTGCCTTGATGGACTTGACACTGTAGAAGGAAATGTACTGTCTCTCTAACCATTTCAGTGCTATTCTTTTTTAAAATATGGTTCTTTACCCCTTTATTTTTCATAGATATTTGTATTAACCCTTCTGCTCTGGTTTCTGTAACTTCCAAAGGCAGCTGCTGTCAAGCTGAACTCTGGAAAATGTGTATTGCTATAAATGAGTTGAACTTTGAAAGTTATTTTGGATATCTTGTTGGGTTCATCTGCCGAGTAAAATTATTCTCCTTTTTGTCACTGTAAAACCAATTTATTGTAATTTTCCTACTCAAAGAGCTGTATTTTTTCCCCTAACCCACCAGTGAATTAAATTGCTTGGGAAGTGAAGCAGAGTCACCCCAGAAAGAAAAAGGAAATAGTTTGGCAGGAACCTGGAAAATGCTAGGATGTATAGATCACCGAGAAGGATTTTCTCCTAATTTCTCCCATCCCCGATTACTTTTAGTCACAAGGCGTCAAAGAACGAGAAGTTTGACAGCTTTCTCTCAGCCCTGTTGTGAAAGAACACCAGCACATCACTCTCAAGTCCTCCTGACAACTTTATTGCTTGCTTTGTTTTCCCTCTGCATGGGTGAAGAGATGAACATTAAAGTTCTCAGGCCAACTCCATCCCAGGACTTTGGGATTTGTAAACGCATCTTTAGACACAGTGGTAGGCCGTTTGTCCGTAGGGTTTCATGTAGACATATGAGTAGGAGTAGGCCATACAGTTTCTGGGGAGGGGGGGGGGAAGGAAGTGGAAGAAAAAAGGAACATTTTCCAACGCTTTTACAAGTAATAACCAGAAGAGCATCTGTAATTTCTTTGGTGCACCCACATTGTGTGTGTATGTGTGCAGCCTCTCCCCAGAGACTAATCAGAGAGAGCATACATGTTGCCTTTGTGTCAGGTTGGCTCAAGTGGAGTAGTCTCTGTGTGTGTGTGTGTGCACTGTAGGAGTGTGCTCAGCGTGACGAGGCTGAGAGTGGCACCTCTCCAACCTTCCCAGCCCCTGCGCAAAGCCATGGATTTATTCCCATCATCCCCAGGAGCCTGCCTATTACAGTCATAAATCATGACAGCTGTAAAGTGGGTCGTCATGTGACCCTCCTGATTTTACAACCTTTTTTGTGGCAGCTATTACACAAACCCATTGTTGCCAAAACCCAGAAGTGAGTGCCCGTTTTTGGCAAAAACAACTTGCAGTCGTGTAACTGCGGGACATTGCGGATGGCCATAAATGCAAGCTGGTTTGCCGAGTGCCCAAAATTCAGCCCTATGACCGGGGGAGGAGGAGGGCTGGCTGTCGGAACTTTGGAACCGAGTCATAAGGATCTTTTGGGAGATCCGTCGTGGTTTTGAACTGTTGCGCAGCGACTAGTCCTAAGGCGAGACGCTACCAGTGTCGCACACAAAGCTTTTTTGCACACGGTTGGGCTGAAGGTTTGGTTCTCAGCATTCTTAATTACAGGTCATCCTCAAGGTAGGGCTCCTGGAGCCTGCCCATTACGGCTGCGTATCAGGACAGCTTTTAAGCTGCAATGTGGAGTTCTGGAAGCGGCCGCCATTTTGTCCCAGCCACAAAACGGCAGCTGTGTTTGAGTCATCGCTGCACAGCCGGGGACGGACTGCTTCGTTTCACTGCCTTGACAAGGTCTGCACAACGCTTGTTCGGAAGCCTCCGCACCGCTGTGGAGCCGTCGTTAAGGCAGCAAAGGAATTCGGTTTTTCTGGCAGCTGCCATTTTCTCCCTGCCCACAAGCAGGCAGCACAAAATGGCTGCCACACTTGGATCTCCTCTGCGTGGCCCAGGGATGTTGTAGGCTGCCCTCCTTCCACGGCATCAGGTCTGGAGAGCTTCAAAAGGTGAGTGTGGAGAGCAGCCCCAAGCACTGTGGGTCCTGGCGGGATGGGATGGGGGAGAGAAGCCCTGCAGCATCCCTGTAGCTGGTCGTGAGGGAACAGTTCCAGAAGTGCCTGCCATTTTGTCCTGTCCTCCTTCCCCCAACATGAAGTAAAGTGTGGGGTGTGATCGGCAGGCGTGGAGGGGGCCGAAGCAGAGTGGGGGGGGGGCTTGCTGTGCAGTGACCCTGTGGTGGGTCATAAGGGTGAATGACCACTGGGCCCCTGCAGCCATCATAGTTTGAAATGGTCATATGTAATTTGGGGGGCCTCTCTTGTAGCTGTTCGTTGAGCAACCTGTGGTACCTCAAAGGCTACCAGTACTCTTGTTAACAATTTCAATAAGTTCCTTTCTTAGGCCGTGATCTTTGCATCAGACATTTTCTTTGGAGGCTCCCTTTCCTCCATCCACCCACCTGCTTTTAATCGAAAGGTGTTGGGGTGTTAAAAACAAGATGGGGCAGGGATGGAAGGATAAATTGAATATATTGCCAAGATTATCTAATTGCACCTAAAGTAGAGGTCTCCACATTTATCAGCTTTAAGGCTTGTGGACTTCCAACTCCCAGAATTCCTCGCCCAGGATGGGTTTTGGCTGGCTGAAGAATTCTGGGAGTTGGAAGTCCACAAGCATTAAAATGGCCAAGCTCGGAGAACCTTGCACTAAAGCTGCAAAGCACCAGCTTTCCGAGCATAAAACCTCTCTACGGTCTGTTTGCAACCGTCTTACATTTCAAGTAGAACCTACAGCTTTCTTGCAAAATGGTGACTTGCTTGGTCCCAGGAGAGCCCTGTGGAAGCTTCCTGTCAACCGGGGGCTGCCTTGGAGCCTGGCTGAGGAGGGAGATTTTCCTTTTGGGCTGTGGATTGTCTGGTCCGCCTTGGGGGCTCCCCTCTGGGCAGAAGAGATACCTGAATCCATTTGTGGCTGTACAGGATTTTTGTACATCTTCAGAAATTCTGCTGGGCTCAAACATTCTTGGCGCCTGCACAAATACTGGATTGTTTCTGCTGGGATCAGCAGCTCCGGCACAGCACTGCGGAGGCAATCGCCCAGGCCTTTATTGCCCACCTCAAGAGGAGAAAGGAAGCACAATGGATTTAATCCCCTGGCATTTGTTCTCGAATTAATGTATACATTGACTTGGTCAGGCTATTCTGCTTTAACCAATGCTGCTCGGACAACTGACCTTTCAAAGCTTGGCCTAAAATAAAGTGATAAATAAATTGACTTGCAGATTGAAGAATGGGACTGGGAGCTGAAAGGAAGCTCCCGATTTGGATTGTGCAGAATTGACTTAAGCTTAGGTAGTATCAATATATTTTCTGAGAACCTATTTTTTAAAATAATCCTGCCAGTAAAGAAAACACGAGAACCCAAATTCTGTATCTCCATGACCAGGATACTGCTCTTTTTAAAAAAAAAATCAATTGTTTTTTATTAAAGTTCTGTTAATAGCGTTAATGCATCAGAACCCCAAAGAACTATTGCAAGTAAGAAACTAAAAACGGAGTCCCCATCATGCCCTTGGCACTATCTCATGTATGTCCCCAAGTTGTTCCCTACATATTAGCATTGTTAACTTAGAATACGTCAAAATTGGAACAGTGCAAGCCCATAACTAGTCATAACAACAGGACTGGCTTCTGAAGAAATGGACCAAAGCAAGGAGGTGTAAGCAAGTGAAATGCTAGATTTCTTGATCTATCAGGATTTGATGTACTTATACTATCTGAAGACATCTCAGAGTCTTGGACAAAAAGCTGGAGATGTCTTTTGGCTACAAATGTACATTTCTACAAACTTTGTCCCAAATGAAGGAGATCCACCATTTGAATGCATTATCCTTATGTGCAGCCAATTCCATTTTGGATCAGGTGCTGGTCCTGGGGAGATGAACCTGATGCCAGAGAAAAAACTGCTGAAGGGATCTGCTCTCACCTTGAGTGTTGCAAGATACACTCCCATCTTGAGAATGACTGTAAGACACTCAGTAATAACTTCTTCTATGGTCTGGCTCTGGGTAACATCTTCCAAAGTTACAGGCACTTCCACTTTGGTGGCATTCCACTGTGAGAAAAGTCTGGTGGGGATGTTATGAGACATTACCAATATCTTAATATCTTGTAATAAAGCCCTAAAAAGGAGAAAGAAACCGCATTAAACTCATAGGTCTCTGCACACACACATTATGCACACAGTTGCATCCATGTTCTATCACAAGATATTTTAAGGCTTGCAGTTACCTACCAATGAGGGGTCACATCAGAGGCACTGGCTACACTGCCCATGGACATGGGAGGTTGCCTCCCTTCCTTCCAAGTATTTAAATAGCGCTTCCTGTTCTAAAACTCAGGTGGTTACAATAATTACGAAAACATAAGATAAACAGGATAAAAACTAAGTGGAAACAATCCACAAGAAACTTCTCAGCAGCTGGGGAAAGGCAGTATGAAAATAGAACGTTTTCAGAGAACCCAACAACCAGTTCCTCAGGACAGGATCCTTCCAGTGACGACCGAAACCCCTGTCTCTTCCAGGTTTGACGTAGGGTGTTTTTATTCCAACTGGATGTTGAGCCTTCAGTAGGTTGTCATGTTAGCCAAGCCATCCAGATCAAGGGAGAAATCTAGACATTTCTCTGAAATCTCTGCTCATAAATCCTTGCCCTATGAATCAGGCCAAGCCTGCTCCTAATCCAACCACAGATCTTCAGGAGCTCATAACCTTCCTCTCTAGGCTGAACATCCTAGGTGTGCTCTCACCTATGTCTGAAAACGGTTGAGGAATCTGATGCCTTCCAGAAGTTGCTAAATGCCAATGCCCATCCAAGACTTGAGACACTGAAATTGCCCAGGAACTGCAAACTCTAAGCCTAGCAATTGTAAATTGGCGACTTTGATTGACTACAGATTCCCCGTTCCTTAGATAAGGTGACATTTCTTCCATCATGGGGTCTTTGCTGCTCTCTCTGGTTGTTTTCTTGCAGACATTTCATTACCAAACTAGATATCATCCTCAGTGCTAATAGGAAGGGAGGTTCTTTCCTATCGCCAAATGCTGGGAGAGATGGAAGGCTTTTTTTTTCCATTGGTGCTGCTGGGCCTTCTGCTTTCTGCTGCTTCTCTTAGTTTAGTTTTTTTGGCTTTACTTTTAGCTGTTTTAAAGCCATCAACCATCTTTGAGTACTAGTGAAGAGGTTATGGGATGCTCTGTTTATCAGTTTGTACCTTGCATTTAACTTACTATAAATGCATTTTTAAATTTTACTTTTCATCTTGCAATTTTTTAATAATAAAAGCACAGATAAAATATATAAATACATGGTCATTAGGTGCAGTCTTTCAGCCAAGGGCATCATCATCCAACTGTCCCTTTCCAACCCAACTGTACAAGAGAGACTTGGGCATCTTCCGGAAGTCCCTCTGCCTTGTGGCTGAGATGTCCCCCTCTGTCTCCCCACAGCTCTCCTCCCTGCAGGACTTGCTTGACTTACGCTGCTCCCTGATGTTCAAAGAGGGCCAGGTCCATGAGGATGTGGTAGAGGGTGCCGCTGGAGGCCTGAGGGGAATGGAAGAGCATCAGGATATGAGGTTCTTTAGTTGTTTCCACTCAATTCTGTTATTCTGTATTAGAAGTGATGTTTTCAGAAACTTCTGGTGGGGAGTTTTCTTAACGCTGCAAGTGATCAAACTACACTGTGCCTGTAATACTATCAGTATGTATGATTACGGATTGGTGCTTAAATTGGATGTAGGTTTTGTCGGCATTTCAACTAAGCAACACAATTCAACTAAAGGATTTTTCATTTTCTTCTGATGCTCTTAAATATTTGCTTGACCTACCTCCAGAATGTGGAGTATGTTCTGGGAGTAGATGAGAAGGACCCCAGAGGCTGCTTCCCCCAAATGGAATCGTGCAATCTTCTGGAAAAGCTGTTCATGATAGTCTTCAAAAAGGAAGCGGGAAAAATCAATAGATCAGCTCAGACTCCCCCCAAAAAGCAGATGGATCAGGAGGAAGGGTAGGAGTCCAGTGCCTGCTGGACGGGGCTTGTTCCCAGCTTTCTTACTGGTGTCAGTAGGAACTGCTTCATCTGCCTATAAGGCTGTGGAGGAGACAAAGCATCATGCCTGATGATTCAGAGATACACCATCATACTAATGGATTAATCTGTCTCAAAAAACAATTTCACAATTGGGCATGTTATGCAAAAGACCAATTATGAATTGGGTTAGCTTTCCAGGGACTGCCAAGCTAGAATAGCAATGCTGGCTGTGGTTTCTGGGCATTGTGATTAGGCAATTACTTGAGGGCCACAAATTCCCCACCTCTGCGTTTGAGCAAATAGACGTGACAAATATTAAGTATTGATTTAAATATATCTTGTTGAACTCTGTGATAAATTTGCTCTAGAAGTCACCTGTAATGAATAGAGAGGATGGACTTGGAAGACAGAGGGAAGATCCACCAACAAGGCAAAGATGAAATAAAGGAGGCTTGAGCCCAGGCCAAAAAGGGGATTACAAAAATGCTTCACCCCCTCCAATTTTCATGAAGATAGAGGAGGGGAAGTTTATTCAGACCAGTCGTTCTGATAAAAGTAGGTTTCGGTCTCCGTGGTGTCTGTTTCTTAGTCTGGTCTACCTGATAGGGCTGGATTCAAAATTAAGGTTATTACCAGCATTGTCTTCACAGTGACAAACACTAATCTTCGGTGGAGATGTGAGAGTGAGATAGGAAGACCTCTCCTCTGCCAAACAGTTAAGGCTCATGAAAGCCTTCCCATTTGGGGAAATCTGGCCAGCTGGGAAGCTTCAGAGTGCTATAGAAGAGGACATCCCAGGGCAAGCACAGATTTCAGTAAGATTTGGAACCTTTCCCTCACTAAGAGCATCCAGGGACTTCATGGCCTTTAACAAGGGAAACTCGATCTTTTGAAGGTCGTGGTGAGCCTGACAGCAATACCTGTGATTTCACTCTCACTGGCATCTTCTTGCACCATCGCAACAAAGATCAGCCGGTGAAGCAGATATTTCTGTGGGGGGGAAAAGCACCAGAAGATTTAACCTCCACACTTTAGGGCTTGGTTTTCCCCACTATTTGAAACTATCAACAGTGCAATGTTGCAGAAATAATCCATCACTTATCTTTATAAATATTTTGGTATCTCTCCCCAAAATCCATCAAAATACAGGATAGAGAAAAACCAAACCAACACTCTAGAAAGAAAGCTGGGTGCTCAAAAGGGAAAACAAGCAGCTTAGGAGGCAGAATCTGGAGATTCAACCCTCTGTCCTCAGCACACTGAACCACCAAGGAAGCAGTTGGATTTTAGCCTAACATTACGGCAATTTGTAGTGATTTATAGTTTTGTGTGTCACGCAAATCCAAGCAAACGTCAGAGATGTCTGAATAGGAGAGGGCCAAAAAAGTCAAGAGGGTAGTTGCTACTACATGGATGAAGCCCCAAGAGGTGGCAGCCATCATCTTGGAGTTTTTTCCATGTCCTGAAGATGTTCCTGCACACTGGATTAGGTGGCTGCACCCTGATTAACCTGAGTCAAACTCAGCCAAAGGCTGAATCCAAACATGATGCTAGGCCATAAACCATGCTCTATACACATAATTTTACATGCTTTAATGCAGGGATCTCTAAACTTGGCAACTTTAAGACTTTTGGACTTCAACTCCCAGAATTCCCCAGCCAGCATGTTGAAGTCCACAAGTCTTAAAGTTGCCAAGTTTGGAGACTCCCTGCTCTAACACCTTCTAACTTGAGCCTTGAGACCAGATCAGAGGTGCTCAGGAAACATTGCAGCCCTTCTTGTCTTCTTCCCTGGAGCAGAAGCAGCCGGATGCATTGTGTTTTGGGCTAGAGAAGGGAAAATGAAAAGGAACAAATGGCTTTTCCAATGGCCACTGACCAGCAGAAAAGGCCCCAACGACATCTCCAGAGAGAGAGAAACCCAGCTGAAGCTGAGGAGTTCAAGGTGAGAGTAAAACAGAGAGCAAGGTAGCCAGGAGAAACTTGACTTCCAGACACATCCAGACATTGCCTTCCTTCAGGATTGGGTCTCCAGTCTAACCAACAGTCTTGGGATCTCCAAGTTGTCTCCCATTCACAGACTCAACGGGGCAACCCTCTCAGACAAAATATGGCCAAGTGGGCCAGCAGCAGAGAACCCTCCTGGTTAGGTTTTGGTAGCCCACCAAGCTGTGGGATTCAATAAGGGCAACTTACTGACTCAGCCAGGTTTAGGCAAGATGCCAAACCAAAACCCACCAATCCTCTGAGGCTGTGATGCCAGGGCCCAGAAGAACTGCCACATCTGGAAAAAGAAGCACCCCACCTCAGGACCCCTGGCCTTCTCATACCTTCATCTGCTGCCGCCGCCTCTCCTCCAGGGCACTAAGCAGAGTGTTTCTGGCCACTGTGGGCATCACGTCGGCCATCCTGCTGTGGCAGACTGTTCCAGAACCTTCAAGGAAGCAATCTGCCAGCCTGGCATGGCAGTTATCCTCTAAGCACCTCCCTGGAATCGGCAGTTGGGAGCCTCTGGCTCACCTGAGCAGCCTGGAGCTCTGAGCAAGAGGAAGATGGGAGGCCTCGGAGACCATCACCCAGCACACCGGAGGGGCTTCTGCTGTATAGGGCCTATGTAGTGCTGGGGGCACATTGATAACAGGGATAGTTCCAACCAGCAAGTCATTCTGTTTGCATGTCGGTTCGAGGGGGCATTGTAAAAGATGGATACTTATTTGAATAGTGCCACATTTGCAGTAAATACCCTTGTCCTCTGGGAGAAAGACACATTTTTTCATCTGGTCTTTCATCTGTAACTGGGAAATATAACCCATAAATTTGCCACTTGTGGTATGTCATCTAGGATCAATGTTTTCTATTGTTTAAACAAGTAGAACATCTAAATAATGTCTTTTATCGTTTTATTTCTTGCTCCTCTGACATAGCACATACACTAAATGTATGTATTACTGGTTTCTGCACCCTATAAAGAGACTTGACCACCATCACTCTTAATAAATGATTTTTGCTTTGCCTGAATTATTTGTTGATTTGTATTTTTGGGTGGCAAAGCAACCCCTTTGCAAAAAAAAAAAAGTATCAGGTTTGGAAGCCATATTTACCAGGAAGCTTCCAAACTGCCACATTTTAGTGTATGATACTTTGATTATATAGAATATAGTAGTGAGTCTTAAACTAGTTCCACCAAAATTTCGTAGGGCTTTAAATGCCAGAGGGCTTCCTAAGTCATGGTGATGCCACTCTCTTGGGAATGAGCAGGAACAATTTTCCTGCACTGGTGCAGAAAAACGCAAAGGCCAACCAGCATGCAGAGCCCAAAGATTACCAGTGGTAATCCCTGGGTGCCCAAGAAAATGCTTTGGGTTGGTACTGGGTGGCTACATGAGTCCATGGGGTTCCATTTCTGAAAAAGAAAATGGGTGGAGGAAGAAGAGAAAATTCCTGGTTTTAATGGCTGGTGGTTCCCCTCCAGGGCCAACCATCTCAAGGGCAAACCCCCAAGCAGGAAATCAAACCTGAGAGAAGCAAGCAACCAATCCTGCTCATCTACAGAAATATCTCTCTCTCTCTCTCTCTCTCTCTCTCTCTCTCTCTCTCTCTCTCTCTCTCTCTCTTTATCTATCTCCTCTCTACCCCTCAACAAAGGCTTGATCCACTCAACGTTTTGTAGTCTCCATGGCCCAGCCCAGAAGTTCATGAAAAGGGGACCAACAGTAGAAACCGTATCCAAATGACTTAATGGAGTCACAGTAGCTGCTCAACCCCTTGCTGCCTCCCTCCCTTTAAATCTTTTCCCTTTCTTTAGGAAGGAATGTTAACTCTTTAATGGCATGCAGCCAGTGGGGATTCCATGGGATTTTTCTGACACCACCAGTAACTAGCCATGCCAAGAAAACCACAGATCACACTCATGCTCAGGCATTGCAGGCTAAAAGTAATATATTTTTGTGTTCTTGCCTGTGTCATGATGCAGAGACGTGAGTATAAACCATAGGATTCCAACAGTGTATGTGACTATCTTAGAAGTTACCATCCAAATCTTGATAAAGTCTCATCTGTACCTATGGACTCTGCCATCAAAATAATATTCTTCATTTATGGAAAAAAATTAATTGATCCAAAGCATGTCTGACAACTTCATCTGCTATTTTCAAAAGGAACATCATGTATAAGACCTGAGGTATAACCTAAAAGAAAAGTCCTTACATGTACTTAGTTTTTAGGGAAGCTCCCTAAAGTAGGATGATACTTTACACTTAACCTTATTCCACACAAGGACTGCATGGAGCATTTGTAATTGTAAATGGCTCTTTATAAATGCCCTGATTGGCAAAAGGATTGTGTGACTGTCATAACAATGAAAGATGAGCAAATGCTGGTGAATGAGGAAGAACATGTGTGTTTCCATCCACCTCCTCTGGGTCCTGCCCCAATGGTAGTGCCCACAAAGAATTCAGGGGGAATAGAACATTCCCTGATAACTTCCCCAGATAGGGGCAGGTCAAAATCCTGAGCCCTTCTCCCTTGCTGCCCCAAATTTACCTTTGGATGCTACTAACCTACTTAGTCAACATGTGACAAGTCCAGAATCTACAATGCTTTTTAAAACAACTGGTCCTGCAATGCAGATGCCCTTGCGACAACAACCTGTTCCAGAGACTGATAACGAGGAGGGATATGTTTCTTTTTCAATGTCTGATCTTTATAACTGGAAAAATAATGTGCCTCCCTATTTTTATACTATTTTTATAACTCATTACCCACCTGGGCGAATGGACAGACCCTTAAAGGAGAATATTTGTAGCTCAGATTTGAAATGAGGGGTCCTCGGTGCTCTCTGAGTTTGGTTGTTTTCTTGAAAGCATTCATTACCCAACGAGGTAACATCATCAGTGCACAGGCCCTATTTGGCATCTTGCTCATGCAGGAAGAATGTCAACTGGTTGTAGAGAAGGGATGCCATGAGGTGCAAACCCTGCACAATGTTGATGTCCCCTTCCCCCAGTGGACCCTCAATGGAATCTCCACATAGCTCTTGACATGGATTGGCTGAGAGCTTACCTGATTCATGTGTTGGGGGCGCTTTGGGGTGTGTGTGTGCTTAAACAAAAGAACATATCTCAGATTTATCATGCTCATCAACAGAAGTATGAAAAACCCAGTGCTTTCTTTGAGCACATTCATGCAGCCTTTAAAACTGATTCTGACATTGAAGATCCAGCTAACTGTCTCATGGTTAATTTAATTCTTATTGGTCAAAGCCATGATGATATTAGGGGGAAACTGCAAAAAGCTGATGGAGCGGCTACAATGCCAACATCTCAGCTGGTTGATATAAGGTCTATGACATCTGTGTTAACAGAGACAACGTGTCAGAAAAGACAGATGAGCACAGGCAGAGACAGAGTGCCATGTTTCTTACTGATGCATTAAGATAGCAGGGGGAGGTAGTGGGTCTCGTGCAAGAGGTGGGCGAGGAGGGCTTAAAATTAGAGAAAGGTGGGGAGTCAAAAGTGCAAATGGTCACGCCACTGGCCAGCAAAGGAAGACTAGGTTGCATAAGAATCGATGTGTGTTTGCAAAAAGAAGGGACACTGGAAGAAGGAGCGCCCAGTGAGAGTGGAGGTGAAGGAGATGGACACGACAAAGGCTGAGGGGACCCGGAACTGTAAGAGGTGCTGCCTCTACCACTCCCCAAGTCCTTGGTGGATTTGATTTGAGGAGGGCTCAATGTAACTTTTTTAATAGACACAGGTGCTGCTGGCTCTGTCTTAACTAAGCCTCTGACTGTGGCCACTACTGTAACTGTCCCCTGAAATCCCTCTGCTCCAATCAATGGAGTGCAAATTAGAAAGGAAAAGAGTTGTACTCTACAAGTTTCTATACATGCCAGAGTGTCCCATTCCTTCGTTGGGATGACTCATCCCAAGCAAACTGCAAGCTATGGTAGCATTTGAAGGAAATGGAGTCATTTTGAAAATTCTCAAACATGAGGCATAGAGAACCATGTTGCCCCTTTTGAAGAACCTCCGACTGCCACTGACACCCAAATAATGTCAGAAATCATGGATGCAGTGGCCCCATGGATGTGGGCCACTGGGATGTCAGGCAGGGCAAAGAATGTGCAGCCAACTTCAATCACCCTGAAAGATAGAATTATACCACCCTCCCTCAAATGGCATCCCTTTAAACCTGAGGCCAGACAGTGGTTGCAACTCTTCCTCCAGAAGTTTTCACAAAATGGACTGATAAAAGTTTAATGCAACAAGATGGCTCCTTCAGATCTCAGGATCTCAGGGAGTTTAACATGGTTACCATCACCCAAAACCCAAATCCTAATACTTTCCTTTCAATGTTGTCCTCCCAAGACAAGTAAGGTGCTTGATCTTTTTTTGTATCCTGGTAGCTGAAAGCTGTTAGAAGATTTTGCCTTTGAATTGGAAGAGCTGGCACAGGGATCAAAATGCAAATGTATTGATGGTGCTGCTCCACGATAGCCCTACTGGTTTCACAATAGCCCTACTGGTTTTGGAACTGCATTAAAAAATGATATTATTATTATTATAAATTAGACTTATATACCGCCCCATTCCAAGGACTCGGGGCGGTTTACACTTAAAAATCCTTTTAAAACCCCGTTTTAAAATTAACCCATAAAAATTAAAACCAATTTAAAAACCCCTCAGTCAGGAAAGGCTTGTCGGAAGAGTAAGGTCTTCAGCTCCCGGTGAAAGGTCTTCAAATCCGGGAGCCTCCGAAGTGCGGGGAGTAGTTCGTTCCAAAGGGTAGGGGCCCCCACAGAGAAGGCTCTACTTCTGGGGGTCACCAGCCGGCATATGACTGTTGCAGCATCCCCATGGTCATAAACGTGATTAAATTCAGATGCTTATATAAATCATGGCCCCCATGATTTACATTCAGATGCTTTGCAACTGACTCACATTTATGACTGTTACAGTGTCTTGGGGTCATGTGATCCCCTTTTATGACCGTCTGACAAGCAAAATCAATGGGGAAACCAGATTCACTTACCAACCATGTTACTAATTTAACATCTGCAGTGATTCAGTTAACAAATATGGCAAGAGAAGTCGTAAAATGGGGCAAAACTCACATAACAAATGTCTCACTTAGCAATATAAATTTTGGGCTCAGTTGTGGTCATAAGTTGAGGATTACCTGCATAATCATCAACTATACATTGCAACTTTCTCCAAATTGTATCATGAAAAGCCCCAGATTTGAGCTTTATAAACACAAAAACTTCATGCAAATGAAGCAGCCCAGCTCCTAACATAAATCACCAAGAGAAACAGTGGAGTATAGGTGGTCTTCATCTTACAACCATTTGTGCAGTGACTGTTCGAAATTACAACAGCACTTTAAAAAGTGACTCATGGCCATTTTTCACACTTTCAGCTTATGACCATTGCAGCATCCCATGGTCACCTGATCAAAATTTCAGCTCTTGGCAACTGGCTTATATTTATGACGATTGCAGTATCTAGGGGTCATGTGATCACCATTTGTGACCTTCTGAGAAGGAAAGTCAACAGGGAAGCCAAATTCACTTAACAACTGTGTTACTAACTTAACAGCTGTAGTGATTCACTTAACAACCATGGCAAGAAAAGTTGTAAAATAGGGCAAAACAACTGTCTTGCTTAACAACAGAAATTTTAGGCTCAGTTGTAGTCATAAGTTGAGAACAACCTGTAGTCTATAAAATTAGGCACCAATGGAACTTGAACAAGGTAAAGCAGGAAGGACTGCTCATTATTGTCTATTATGCTGCTGTAGATCCAACCCGATCCTTTGAATAAGTTGAACAACCAATGAAATAAATCATGAAAACAGAAAATTAATCACAAAATGGGACCATCATATGTACTATATAGATGGTTACATGGATAACGATGTCTTTCCTGGATAGAAAATACGGTTCCTCAGTTTTGGTCCAAGATTTCAAAATAATTGAACAAGGAAGCTGAAAAAAGTTGATGGATGGGACTTTCAGAGACATGTTGTCACAGTGAAAAAAGGTTTTAGAGAAGACATCCAATAGTACACCACATTTATAGCTCAGAATTAAACTGTTGGTGTTCTTGGTGTTCTGAGTTTGAATGTTTTCTTACAGATTGTTTATTACCACGCTAAGCAGCATTAATGGTGCACCATTAGTTGCACTGATTGATGTTACCTGGCAACAAAACATCTGCAATAAAATAACCAGGCTAAGAGAACACTAAGAACTCAAGATTGTTCTAAAACAAGCAAACAAACAAACAAAAAAATTGGTTAGATTTTCTGACATGATGCCATCCAGTTATATTGGGACTACAGTTCCTAGAATTCTACACAGCTATAGTTGGTGTTAGCTGGGAATTATTTCAGTTCATATTCCAACACATCTGGAGAGTATCCGGTTGGGGGATTGAGGAGTTGATAATTTTGGCAATTATCCTTCATATCCAGGTTTTGGGGGATGGCAAATAGTGGGTCATTTGATCGTAAGGGGCATAGACAGATAAGTCTGTGAAGGACATAATCCTATATGGTTACTTGTTATATGGTGCAAATGATCTAATTGTCATATTTCACATAGATTTCGTGGGAGAGTCTTCTAGAAACATCCTTGATTATGGTGCTTACTGCCAATATTCCTGAGAAAATGTAAATAAGCAGTCCTGGGCCCAAAATAACCTTGCAGTGTCAATCTTGAAGCAAATACATAGCAGCATCTATTTCACAACGTATGGTGACAGCCACCTTCTCCACTAAATCAGATGTGTCCAACCTTGGCAAGTTTAAGATTTGTGGACTTCAACTCCCAGAATTCCCCAGCTAGATATGGTGGCCAGGGTGATATTGGGAATTGAAGTCCACAGGTCTTAAAGTTGCCAAAGTTGGACAACCTTGACTTAGATCTAAACCACTAACATCACCATTGAAAATGAAAGCTGGAAGCCAATTACATTGTGGCTGAAATCATATCTTTTTTTTCTTGCTTATGCGATCAGGCTATTCTCTAAACTCTACTTATTCCAACACAGTTCTGCTTGCTATCTTACAGTTTAGGGATTCACCTAGTTATGACATTACTCATGAAGTTGCACTGTTAATTAATCTTAAATAAATTAGTAACTCGCAGCTATTTGTGACAATATGAGGTTATTTTCATGTATGTGTGAAAGGTTATAGCTGGAGTCTGAGAACTACCAGACAGAATAACAGTTTTGGAATAAATATAAATTATTAAGGCCCAGTACATATGTAACATTGCCATTACAATCTTAATTGAGCAAATGCATCTTTCTTCTTTCCTACTTTCTTCTTTCCTACTGACATAAATCCTATAAATTAGAACCACTGAGAAACAGATTAATAGACCATTTTTGTTGGACTGGAATTGATTCAGAAAATATCTCACAGCATTTTGTTATACATTCTGTAATTTTTAAAAAATGCGGATAGATTCCAGCATTTTTATTTCTAATTAAAAGCCAGTCAAGACCATAGTTAATTTTTACCCTATTATGCTTAGACAATACAATGTTACTACTGTTATTACATTTATTATTTTGTCAATATGTCTTTATGATGAAGATTCAGCCTCAGCTTAAGTTAGCTTGTGCTCCTACTAGCACCCTGAGATAGTCGTTGAAGACCTGGTTCTAGCTATCATATGAATTCTAGGGAAAAATTTACATTATAGAAAGTGGACCACCCCATACTGCCTCAATGATTTGGGGCAATGTAATTGTTCATGACCACAGTCATCTATTAACCCCTCCTTAATCATAACCTATCATAGGCATCTCAGTTTGGATCAAAGGGAATTAAGCTAGGTCATCAGGGAAGCCTCTTGATTTATAATAGATAACTCCCCTTCATTTTCTCCTCTTTAACATATAACTTATTTCAGTTGCGATATGTATGTGTCTGTTGGTCAAAAAATGTAACGAAAGTTTACCTCCCTAGAAAGTATTATAATCCAACGCCAAAGAGACTTTGAGATGCCATAGCTTGTTTTTTCTTATCTGAGCAACAAGGAGTTGTGTTGTCTCCCTTGACTTTGTTTTTAATTATCTGCACGACTGGAACAATGTCTTACTTTGTCCAGAAGTTCAACAACCCTGTCATCCAATGTAATGGGAACTGGTTTTGAAGTTTTATATGTCAGAGAAGCAAAAGCATTGATCTGTCCTGCTCTCTCGTGCTTGTGGGGCTATTAAAACTGTCAGAGGATCTTGACTCAAGAAGCAATTGCAGCCCATTAATCCTCCCATGATATGCAAGGGAGAAACTTATCTGAGGAAGAGAGGAGGAAAAACTATGAAGAGTAGGGAGATGTAAAGCCCATTAAAATTAGGAAGTAGAGAGATCAGATGGTGAGAAAGGAACAGAGGGTAGACTAGAGAGTAGTGACATATAAAGATATGGAGTAGAAAATTGTTTCAAAAAAGGGAGGTGATGGTAGGGACTCATTGCAAGTTTCGTAACAGCAGCCATTCCAGACCAGATTTTTTAAGAGAATGAATAGTTTAATGCTTCTAACAATGGCACTACTTATCTGCTCTGTTGCTCTTTTCCTTTTATATTTACTGCTTGCAAAGGCTTTTTGAAATAATTCTTTAATTGGCCTTACCAAAGTTAGCTTTCTAGGCAGTGAAGGCACAATTAAAAGGTTTGTGGGGCTTATACTTCAGAATCTCCAAACGCAGCTGTCATAAACAAGTAGTATTTATTGTTGCAACCAGCAAAAGCAATTAAAAGAGAAAGCTGATTTTTTGCATTCAGATAGACGTTCTTATAGCAACAGCTATAATGTAATTTTGGGAGCTACAAACATTGCAAAATGTTCATAGTGCTATTCACCAGGTTTGTGAATCATGCAATAATAGTATTAAACCCCGCTTTGGAAGAGGGAACAGAAAGAGTTTGGAAAATAAAAAGCAGTATTAGTCTTTTACTAGTTTGGATAATATTTGGATAATCCCTCACCTCCCGCGAATGAATTTTAAAGGTGATATATTTTTCAATTTTCAGTTCTATGTAGTTTATTCTAGATAAATAGCATTTCTGAAGAGAGAGATAAGAGAGAGCTCAGTACATTCTTTAATGGAAAGAGGTTTCTTTACTTTCCCCTTGTATCTGAGCTGTGGTCTTTCCTTTTTATGCCACCCATTAAGTCAGTGTTTCTTAGCCTTAGCAACTTTAAAATATGTGGACTTCAACAGCCAGAGCTCCCCAGCCAGCATGGTTGGCTGGGGAATTCTGAGAGTTGAAGTCCACCAATCTTAAAGTTGGCAAGATTGAGAAACACTGCATTAAGCCTAGGTGGCGCAGTGGTTAGAGTGCTGAACTGCAGGCCACTTCTGCTGATTCAATCTAGCGGTTCAAATCC